>JAXCGZ010021526.1:0-7500 GCA_037179515.1 Halocaridina rubra
TCCTTGTCAATGTACCTGAAGGCTACCCTTACATTTGATAAGAATGCATATGCTGCCCTTACTATGCCATTTATATGTATTTCTGGAGACAAATCTGCCAGTATGTTTACTCCTAGATCTCTCTCATTTTCTGTCTCTTGAAGTTGTACTCCAGCCACCGGGTAGTCAAGCTTGGGCCTTCTCGCACTTGTACCCATTCTCATTACCTTACATTTTGAAGTATTGAATTTCATTAGCTACTTTTCTGATCACTTATGCAGATTATTTAGATCCTCCTGAAGTTCTCTACCATTGTTCTCGTTTTTTACTTTCTTCACAATCTTTGCATCATCTGCAAACATATTCATGAATGAATTTACAGACTCTGGTAGGTCATTTACATATACAAGGAACAAAAGTGGCCCTAAAACTGAACCCTGTAGAACTCCACTACTAACTATTCTCCATTCAGACACTGAGTGTCTTACTCTAACCCTCTGTTCCCTTCCTTCTAAGTAAGTTTTTATCCATTCCAAAACATTTCCACCTATTCTAGCCATTGCTTGCAGCTTCCTAATAAGTCTCCCATGTGGAACAGTGTCAAACGCTTTTTGGAAGTCTAGGAATATGCAATCTGCCCAGCCCTCTCTTTCCTATAAGTTTCGGCTTACCTCATCATAGAATTCTAATAAGTTTGTTACTGTTGATCTACCTTCTCTGAAGCCATGTTGCCTCACTGACAAAATGTGTGTGAGTGTGTGTGTATATATATATATATATATATATATATATATATATATATATATATATATATATATATATATATATATATATATATATATATATATATATATATATATATATATATATATATATATATATATATATATATGTGGGGCGGGCACAATATCAAAGAATAGCCTCACCGTATTCCCTGCGTGTCGTAAAAGGCGACTAAAAGTGGACGGGGAGGGGGACTAGGAATCCCCCCCTTGTATCAACTTCCTGCGAGACGTCAAAGAAGAAGGGGAGTAGAGGGGAGAATAACTTCTCCCCAAACTCTAGTTTTGGGGTGTCTAAATGTGCGTGGTTGTAGTACGATAGAGAGCAAAAGATGTGAGATTGGATATATGTTTGGTAAGAGGAGGATGGATGTATTGGCATTGTGTGAGACGAAGATGAAAGGAAAAGGAGAAGTGGCATTTGGTGATGTGACGGGTAGGGTGTCTGGGGTTGAAAGGGGGAGAGCGAGAGAAGGTGTGGCATTATTGCTGAGTGAATGGATGGTAAATCAGGTAGTGGAATGGAAAGAAGTGTCATCTAGGCTGATGTGGGTGAGGGCTAGGATAGGAAGGGAATGTTGGGCTTTTGTTAGTGCGTATGGGCCAGGATGTGAGAGAAGTGAGGAAGAGCGGGATGAATTCTGGAATGAGTTAACTAGATGTGTGGATGGTCTGAGTAGAAGGAACTATGTAGTTGTGTTGGGTGACTTGAATGCCAGAGTGGGTGATGGAGAGATAAAAGGTGTTGTAGGAAAGTATGGGGTACCAGGTGGGAATGAGAGTGGCGAGAGACTGTTAGATATGTGTGTGGAGCAAGAGTTGGTGATAGGTAATAGTTTATTTAAGAAGAAGTTAATAAATAAGTATACATGGATGAGAGTGGCAAATGGAAGAGTGAAAGAAAGAGCATTGATGGATTATGTGTTGGGAGCAAAGAGCATGATTGATAGAGTGACAGATGTACATGCATTCAGGGGTGTGGCTGCTGGGATGTCTGATCATTTTTTGGTTGAGGCAAAAGTGGTAGTAGCAAAAGAGTGGGGAAATAGTGTGGGGGGATGTAGAAGGGAAATAGTGAAGGTGGAAGAGTTGAAAAGGCCAGAGAAGAGACAGGAATATCAGGACAGGTTGAGAGTGGCATATGACAGGGTGAAAGGAAGAGAAGTTGGGGAGTTAGGGGAGGAATGGGGGTTGATGAAAGAATGTTTTGTGGGACATGCAAGTGATGTGTGTAGAAAGAGGTTTGTTGGAGGTGGCATGAGGAGGGGCAGCGAGTGATGGAATGAAGGGGTGAAAATGAAGGTGGAAGAGAAAAAGAGGGCTTTTGAGGAATGGCTGCAGTGTAAAAGTAGGGAGAAGTATGAAAGATATATGGAGAAAAATGTGGAAACCAAGCGGAAGGTAGAGGAAGAGAAGAGGTTGGCAAATGTTAGGTGGGGACAGGATTTTAGTAGGTCATATGAGGAGAATAAAAAGAAGTTTTGGAGAGAAGTGAAGAGAGCAAGGAAGGGTGGATCGAGGATGGAAGAGACAGTGCAAGATGTGAATGGACAGATGTTAAGAGGGAACGATGCAAGGAAAAGATGGGCAGAATATTTTGAGTGCTTGCTGAATGTTGAGAAAGATAGAGAGGCAGCTATAGTGGCAGTGGGAGGGGTTCAATGGCCAGTATTGGGAGATGAAAATGAGAGAGAGATTACAAGAGAGGAGGTGAAAAGGGCATTGTAAGAAGCGAAAGCAGGTAAAGCACCTGGAATGGATGGTGTGAGAGCGGAGATGTTGAAAGAAGGGGGTGTGACTGCATTGGAATGGTTAGTGAGAGTGTTTAATATATGCTTTATGTTGTCATTGGTGCCAGTGGATTGGGTGATTGCCTGTATAGTGCCCCTACACAAAGGTAAGGGAGATATGTATGAATGCAGTAATTTTAGGGGTATAAGTTTGTTGAGTGTGGTAGGAAATGTGTATGGTAGGATACTGGTTAATAGGATTAGGGATAAGACAGAATATGTGATCGCGGAAGTGCAGAGTGGTTTTAGGAGAGGTAGAGGTTGTATAGATTAGATTTTTATAGTTAGGCAGTTATGTGAGAAATATTTAGCAAAGGGTAAGGATGTGTATTTTGCATTTTTGGATCTGGAGCAAGCATATGATAGAGTTGATAGAGAGGCTATGTGGAATGTTTTGAGATTATATGGAATCAATGGTAAATTGTTGCATGCAGTGAAGAGTTTGAATGAGGGTAGTAGAGCTTTTATTAGGGTAGGAAATGAAGTGAGTGAGTGGTTTCCAGTGAGTGTGGGACTGAGACAGGGATGTGTGATGTCACCATGGCTGTTCAATTTGTATATTGATGGAGTTGTAAGAGAGGTGAATAAGCGAGTGCGTGGTCGAGGTTTGAGAATGGTAGATGGGGATGATAACGAGTGGGAGCTGAATCAGTTGCTGTTTGCAGATGATACTGTGGTGGTGGCAGATTCAGAGGAAAAGCTGTGTCAGTTAGTGTCAAAATTTGGAATGGTGTGTGAGAGAAGGAAGCTGCGAGTGAATGTGGGAAAGAGTAAGGTTATGAGGTGTACAAGAAATGAGGATGGCGCTGGATTGAATGTTATGTTGAATGGAGAGACACTTGAGGAGGTTAATGAGTTTAAGTAATTAGGCTCGGTTATAGCTGCAAATGGTGGAGTGGAAGCAGATGTGTGTCACAGAGTGAATGAAGGATGTAGTGTTGGGTGCATTGAAAGGAGTGACGAAGAATAGAGGGTTGGAAATGTATGTTAAGAAAGTTTTGTATGAGAAAGTGGTTGTGCCAACTGTGATGTATGGATCAGAGTTATGGGGTATGAAAGTAAGTGAGAGACGGAAACTAAATGTGTTTGAGATGAAATGCCTGAGGAGTATGATTGGTGTATTTCGATTGGATAGGGTTAGGAATGAAGTGGCGAGAGCAAGAACGGGTGTGAGGAGAGAAATTGCAGCCAGAGTGGATATGAATGTTCTGAGATGGTTTGGCCATGTGGAAAGGATGGATGATGAGAGGCTGCTGAAAAAGGTGATGAATGCGAGAGTTGATGGGAGAGATGATAGACGGAGGCCTAGGTTTGGATGGATGGATGGAGTAAGGAGAGCCCTGAATGATAGGAGGATGGATGTGAGGGAAGCAAGAGAGCGTGCTAGGAATAAGAATGAGTGGCAAGCGATTGTGACGCAGCTCTGATGGGCATCTGCTGTTACCACGGGGCTGCATCTTACAGAGATAGCCCTGTGGTAGGGGCAGTAGGAGGAGCTGGCAGTTGTGAAGCGACACAGGTTGTGGAAGAGCCGGGAGGATGGGCTGTGGCACTCCAGCAGTGCCATCTGAACGGTCGCTAGCTCCCTCGTCATTGCCCATAGAGCAAAGTAATCCCCCTATTTGTTTTCCTTTCTTGATGTCGGCTACCCCCCAATTAAAGGGAGAAACAGCCAAGGTATATGTATGTATATATATATATATATATATATATATATATATATATATATATATATATATATATATATATATATATATATATATATATATATATATATATATATATATATATATATATATATATATATATATATATATATATATATATATATATATATATATATATATATATATATATATATATATATATATATATATATATATATATATATATATATATATATATATATATATATATATATATATATATATATATATATATATATATATATATATATATATATATATATATATATATATATATATATATATATATATATATATATATATATATATATATATATATATATATATATATATATATATATATATATATATATATATATATATATATATATATATATATATATATATATATATATATATATATATATATATATATATATATATATATATATATATATATATATATATATATATATATATATATATATATATATATATATATATATATATATATATATATATATATATATATATATATATATATATATATATATATATATATATATATATATATATATATATATATATATATATATATATATATATATATATATATATATATATATATATATATATATATATATATATATATATATATATATATATATATATATATATATATATATATATATATATATATATATATATATATATATATATATATATATATATATATATATATATATATATATATATATATATATATATATATATATATATATATATATATATATATATATATATATATATATATATATATATATATATATATATATATATATATATATATATATATATATATATATATATATATATATATATATATATATATATATATATATATATATATATATATATATATATATATATATATATATATATATATATATATATATATATATATATATATATATATATATATATATATATATATATATATATATATATATATATATATATATATATATATATATATATATATATATATATATATATATATATATATATATATATATATATATATATATATATATATATATATATATATATATATATATATATATATATATATATATATATATATATATATATATATATATATATATATATATATATATATATATATATATATATATATATATATATATATATATATATATATATATATATATATATATATATATATATATATATATATATATATATATATATATATATATATATATATATATATATATATATATATATATATATATATATATATATATATATATATATATATATATATATATATATATATATATATATATATATATATATATATATATATATATATATATATATATATATATATATATATATATATATATATATATATATATATATATATATATATATATATATATATATATATATATATATATATATATATATATATATATATATATATATATATATATATATATATATATATATATATATATATATATATATATATATATATATATATATATATATATATATATATATATATATATATATATATATATATATATATATATATATATATATATATATATATATATATATATATATATATATATATATATATATATATATATATATATATATATATATATATATATATATATATATATATATATATATATATATATATATATATATATATATATATATATATATATATATATATATATATATATATATATATATATATATATATATATATATATATATATATATATATATATATATATATATATATATATATATATATATATATATATATATATATATATATATATATATATATATATATATATATATATATATATATATATATATATATATATATATATATATATATATATATATATATATATATATATATATATATATATATATATATATATATATATATATATATATATATATATATATATATATATATATATATATATATATATATATATATATATATATATATATATATATATATATATATATATATATATATATATATATATATATATATATATATATATATATATATATATATATATATATATATATATATATATATATATATATATATATATATATATATATATATATATATATATATATATATATATATATATATATATATATATATATATATATATATATATATATATATATATATATATATATATATATATATATATATATATATATATATATATATATATATATATATATATATATATATATATATATATATATATATATATATATATATATATATATATATATATATATATATATATATATATATATATATATATATATATATATATATATATATATATATATATATATATATATATATATATATATATATATATATATATATATATATATATATATATATATATATATATATATATATATATATATATATATATATATATATATATATATATATATATATATATATATATATATATATATATATATATATATATATATATATATATATATATATATATATATATATATATATATATATATATATATATATATATATATATATATATATATATATATATATATATATATATATATATATATATATATATATATATATATATATATATATATATATATATATATATATATATATATATATATATATATATATATATATATATATATATATATATATATATATATATATATATATATATATATATATATATATATATATATATATATATATATATATATATATATATATATATATATATATATATATATATATATATATATATATATATATATATATATATATATATATATATATATATATATATATATATATATATATATATATATATATATATATATATATATATATATATATATATATATATATATATATATATATATATATATATATATATATATATATATATATATATATATATATATATATATATATATATATATATATATATATATATATATATATATATATATATATATATATATATATATATATATATATATATATATATATATATATATATATATATATATATATATATATATATATATATATATATATATATATATATATATATATATATATATATATATATATATATATATATATATATATATATATATATATATATATAT
>JAXCGZ010021526.1:17500-25000 GCA_037179515.1 Halocaridina rubra
CCGCTTTTTATGCAAAGGGTTTACATGTGATTTATTTCCAAGAATCAGGAAACCTTTTAGTAACAATGGAAGTGTTTATAATAGTTAAAATATAAGATACAATCATGGGTAGAGCATATATGATGAATTGAAATGGTATACCATCTGGACCATAATAGCCAGAGTTTCTTAGGCTCTTTATGGTAAGAATTAGAGTAGCACAATCGACAAGATTGATCTTGAAGTAATCTCTTATGCTTACATTGGAAGAATTGTCATTTAAGTAATTACTAATGTTCACTGAGTTGATATTTTCTTTGGATTTTCTCATATGTACTTTTCCCAACGTTAGATAAATAGTTATTAAAGTTTTCTGCTTTGTCTTTCAACTTCGTAATATTTTCGTAGCTTTCTGAGGTAGTCTTTCCATTCGGTATCATACTTCTTATCCCTTTCCATGTTGCCGCTGTATCATGTCTAGTCATTAAATTCTTTTTTGTAAAAGTTTCTTTTACTTATATCACTGAGGGAGCTGACACGTTTTTTTTTCTACTTTATAACGTTCACGAAGAGTCATATCATATATATTAACTTTTAGCTCTTTTTTTATTTGATTTCTGATTTGCATTGCCTCTTTTATGTCATTAGTTAGCCAGGGGGCTGAAGGAGAGGTTATTCTTCTTGTTACAATAGATGCACAACTATCAAGGCATTCACAGAAGACTTTTGTTAGAGTTTCAACCTGCAAATCGACGATATCTGTGTTTAATACACCATCATGTATTTTCTGTTGTTGATTAATGCTTCACAAAAGATATCAGGGGAGTACTTTTTCAGGTACCAGAATGTCTTGAAGAAAGGCTTCCTTTTGGGCTTGTTTATGTATAGTATAGCAATGTTGAGCTCGTGATCCACAATAGGGCAGGGAACTACGTCCCAATAGGGTATGCTTTCCACGTTATTTGCTATTGTCAGATCCATTAGACTCCTAGAATTAGGGGCTATGTAGGTTGGTTTGGTCAATATTTGTGTTAACTTCATAGTGTTGATCACCTTTTTCATATTGTTATCTGCTGAGAGCAAGGCATCATTAAAGTCACCAAGTATGTATACAGGTTCATGGCGCACACAGATATTTTTGAATGCTTCTAGCAGGTGACTGAATGAACTAGAAGGTGCGTTTAGGTGATGGTAAACACACCCTATAATGAAAGATGGAGGTTTCTAATACTGCACAGTGATCCATATATCTTGGAGCTCTTCAGTTTTTCTAGACATGTGGTTATTTCTGATGCACTGAAATAATTTCTAAGATAAATACAGACTCCACCCCCTCGTCCATGGTCATTACGAAATATTTTAAACTTTGGGATATTCACATATTTATTTTCAGTTGTAGGAAGAAACCAAGTTTCCCTTACACATAGCATATCTATGTTCTGGTCTTTTGTTAAATATTACTATGTCCTCAAAATGAGGACGAAGGGACTGAGCATTCACATGAACTAATGTTATAGCCCAACCATGCTTCATCAGGGAGGTTTCCGTAGTCATAGTTCTAGTTTGTTCTTGGGTTTGTCCATGTTTTATCTCAACTGTGGTACCACTGGGAATAAATCATCATAATATGTTCGGGGGTTAGTCCATGGATCCTGGTGTCTGTATTTGCCATTGGATTGGTAACGCTGACTTGAGTATGTGCCATGGTATGATCTGGCCTTCCCAAAATTTGTGTGCCTAGGTGAAAGTCTAGCGTCATAAGAGCCATCTCTCTAAGAGAAGTCTCTCGTGCGTGGATGGCGATAAAAGACGTATGTATTTTGTCACTTTCTGTAGTCTCGCTTATAGGGAGTCTTTTCATAAGTTCTTTGCTGTTTATTCCAGTATGGCTGTAGTTTAAGATATTTTGTATATATCCCAGGTTGTGTTCGCTGTTTTCCTCCATGAAATGGCTGGATAATTGTGTCTGTAGGCCATTGACTCTGTTTGTAAGCCTCGTATTCAAATCCTTTTGATATCATTACTGCGAAGGGGACCAATTTGGTTTGTGAGAAAGCCCTCTAATCAAGACTTCTTCAGAGGTAATACCTAGATTTGCAAGAATATTATGTACCTCTCTCTCAAAGGGGTTGCCAGGTAAGTGAATATGTATCTGAGATGTAAACATTGCACTTGCATTATTCGGTAATTGCGCTTGTGAGGGAGAGGACTTTAATGGACTGTTTTGATTAGAGACTGCCCCTATTTTGTCTTTTCTGTTTTCTTCACTGTTTTGCAACCTATTGCTGTGTTGGTTATTTGTGCTGGATGGTGTAATCATATTCGAAAATTGTATCTAGAGATGAAATAAACACTTCAGGAAAAATATTTGTATCTACACTTGAAAGGTAGCAAAGGTTAACTTTTTCCGATGAGAACATTCGGGTGTGAATGGGAGGGGAACTGTGGTAAGATGGGAATGACAGGTTCACCCAAGGAGATCCTTTTTAAGTCGGTTGGGAGAGGATGTGGTTAAAATTGGTAACACAGGGAGAAGCGCTCTCTGCGGCTTCTGAGACGTTATAAGAATATGCTTAATTTTCTTTGTATCTTTTTAAACACTAAAGTTATAACAATCACTCTGACTTAAATTTGAAGGTTTATATTTGAGTATGCTTTCTTTAATTTAGTAGCTGTGAATTTAAACTCTGTCACTTGATAAACGAAATATTATCGAGAGATCAATGCGTACACGTCCTCTCTCTTATAAGACTCGGTAAGAGAGAGAGAGAGAGAGAGAGAGAGAGAGAGAGAGAGAGAGAGAGAGAGAGAGAGAGAGAGAGAGAGAGAGAGAGAGAGAGAGAGAGAGAGAGAGAGAGAGAGAGAGAGTAATAATAATAATAATAATAAGTCTTTATTTCCAACGTACATTGGGTATTCAAATAAGATGCATATATATTCCAGATAGACATCTGTGGTGTACGATATAGACATACTAAAACAAACAAATCATAAAGATGGGTGTACTATTAAAATTTACAAGTAAAATCTTCCTTTAAGAGTAACTTCTTAAGATTATATTTAAAAGTATGCACTGAACCAGCATTTTTTAGTTCTCTGGGAAGCTGATTATATAAATGAGGTCCACGAATGTTTATATCTCTTGAGCCAATATCAGTTTTAGACCTTCGTACTAATAAATCTTCCCCTTGACGGGTAGTTAACCCGGTAACTGAGCTTACTGTAGAAAAATTATACAAGCAATCAGGAAGATTGTTTCTTAGTATATTAAAAACAAAGGTACATATATCAAAAACATATTTATCTCTAATCTTTATCCATTCTAGATCTTTTAAAACAGGAGAGATGTGCTCGTATTTTCTTACATTGCCAACAGCCACTCGTGCTGCAAAGTTTTGTAACTTTTGTATTCTTTGTAATTGAGTCTTATTTGTACATCCCCAAACTTTGAGACAGTAATTAATTAAACTCATAGCTAAGGACTGGACAATTATTATACGAGTTGATGTTTCAAATTAATCTTTTACCCTATTTAGATATATTAGAGTACCCATTACTTTTTTATAAATTTCATCTATATGCATTTCAAAATTCATGTAACGGTCAAAATAGACACCTAGGTTCTTTACCGAGTTCATTGGCTTAATGATATTACCGTTAAAATTTATATGAAGATTGTCATCAACTTCTGATAATAATTGTCTGGATCCGATAAGAATAGATTGGGTTTTAGTTTCATTAAGTAACAGACCATTTTTTAGAAAGTAACGTTTAGCCATATACAAAATTTCTTCTGCTCTACAAATAATATTTTCTAAATCATTAATTTCTCCTTCAATTAAGATTTGAGTATCGTCAGCATATTGAATGACATAACAGTTAGGTAAATATTTTACTAGATCGTTTACATATATTAGAAAAAGTATAGGTCCTAGGATCGATCCCTGAGGGACCCCAAACAATACCTTCTTGCGACTTGAAACTACATCTTTTATTCTGACTGACTGGTAGCGGTTTTTTAAATAGTTCTCGAACCAGCTTGGGTCAATGTTCATTTTTTTGCATTTTTCTAATAAGATGGTATGGTGTACACTATCAAAAGCTTTAGAAAGATCGAGTAGTAGTAGCAATGATATTTTCTTATTATCTATATTTTTGTATATTTCATCTGATATTTTCAATAAGGCAGTTTCAGTTGATAATTTTGGCCTGAAACCGTGTTGACTTTTTGCAATAAGTTTATTTTTTTCAAGAAACTCACTTAACTGATTTGCAACAATCTTTTCAAGTATCTTTGATAAAATTGGTAGTAAAGAGATTGGTCTATAGTTAGAGACGTCGTCAGGATTTCCATTTTTAAAACCAGGAATTACATGGGGATTTTTCCATAAATCTGGGTAAATATTGGTAACTATGGAAGTATTGATTATTACCGTCAGATAATATGCTATTACAAATAATGAATCTCTAATAAAACGAAAACAAATTCCATCTGATCCATATGCATTAGAGTCTTTCAGATTTTTTATTACTAAGATTACTGTATTACAATCTACTGTAGTAGGGTTAAAGACATCATTACTTCAATTGAATGCACTATGTTCTTCCAAATTAACATTATTATTATTATTACTACCATCATCACTATTATCATTACCATTACTACCACCATCATTATTATTTACACCATTATCAACATTTCTATTATTATTACTACTACCATCATCATTATTATTACCACCATTACTATTATTGATTTCATTTATTATTTCTTTTTTTTGTTTTTTCAAAGGTTTTTTTTCCCACTTCAGCGAAAAAATTATTGAACTCTTCTGCTTTAGCACTTACATCTACCTCATCGGGTATAATTGATATGTTACTACTTTTATTACAGTTATTGGAAAGCATGGTTTTAGCAATTTTCCATGTATCAGAGATATTGCCTTTAGCGTTTTGAAATTAATTTTTGTAATACTGTTTCTTACTGTTACTTAATAATGATTTTACTTGTTTCTTATGCTCTGTAAACTTTTCTCTTAAAGGGATATTATCTCTTTGTAGTTTTGCTTCATTTTGTAGTTTGTCTCTTTCTTTCATAATGTTTTTTATGTCATCTGTTATCCAAGGAGCGGGGGGACGAAATATTTCTCTTGTCACGAGTGGTGCACATCGATCTATACATGATGATAAGACACTGGTTAAAATTTTTACTTGTATATTAATATTATCGGTATATAGAATTTCATTTAATTTATGTACTTCATTCATAAGTAAACTACAAAGTAATTCTTGTGAATAATTTCTTAAGCATCTGAATGTTTTAAAGATTGGTTGTCTCTTTGGTTTGCGAATATTTAGGGACGTTACAATTTCCTCGTGGTCTGCTATAGGGCTTGGCATTACGTCACACTTAGTTATCATATGTTTGGAGTTTGTTATTACTAGATCGATTTGGGAATCTGAAGTGGGAGTGATTCTAGTTGGGTTATTTATAAGAGAGAGAGAGAGAGAGAGAGAGAGAGAGAGAGAGAGAGAGAGAGAGAGAGAGAGAGAGAGAGAGAGAGAGAGAGAGAGAGAGAGAGAGAGAGAGAGAGAGAGAGAGAGAGAGAGAGAGAGACTAGATAAAAGGAACAACGAGTTCAGCCAACATATTAAAAGGATGTCAATCATAAATAAATTTGGAAGAAATTAATTTTCATGAAACTCTGTAGAATTTGTACCTTCTTGTTACACACACACACACACACACACACACACACACACACACACACACACACACACACACACACACACACACACACACACACACCACACACACACACACAAGTCCAAAACTCTAATATGCAGCCCCCTTTTGGAATCCTCACTTGAAAAAGCACATAGCTAAGCTTGAAAAAGTTCAAAGACATGCCACGAAACTGGTGCAAGAAATACGCAATCTCTGTTATGATGAGAGGCTGAGGGAATTAGACTTACCATCACTCGAAGCTAGAAGAGTGAGGGGGGATATGGTGACAGTCTTTAAATTCCTTCATGGTTATGATAAAGTGGATAGGGATCGATATTTTGATATGGCTGGCTCTAGAACTAGAGGTCATAGTTTGAAGCTTCGTAAGAAAACTTCTTTGCAGGATGTAAGTAAATACTTTTTCAGTGTAAGAGTAGTTGATAATTGGAATTGGCTAAGCGAGGAGGTAGTTAATGCTATCTCAATCCATACTTTTAAGGACAGGTATAATAAGTATCACTAAGTATAAAATGGAACCGATGAGGAGACGGGAAGATACGAGCTTTGGGCTCTTTCCCGTAAACACAATTAGGTAATCACAATTAGGTAATCACACAGCCCCACACACACACACACACACTGCTCTCTTCTAAGAGATGCGAGATTGCAGCTTGGAATATCCATATAAAGGGAAACATCGAACAGTTTAGAAAAGAGTTTAAGGAGCTGAATACATAACATAATGCAATGAAAACTTCCTTTGCTGATACACTAAAGGGGACTGTGGCAGTAAAAGAGGCTGTGAAGGTGGTGGCACTGGAAAACATACAGACAGTTGACTATATAGGAACAGTAATAGGACATATTAAAGACGTTGTGATGGAAAAAGCTAATCCATTGATTAAACTGGCACTTGATAAATAGAAGACATTGGTAATCTCATGCATAAGCGATTCCCAGGAGCCAGCATGGTATCGGAGACTTGAAGAAAAGAAAGTTAGCATTTTAGACCTGATCAGGAAAGTTGGAGTAGTATGTGGTCCTGAGGATATTGTAAACATTCACCAACTAGGTAAATATTCTAGGGAGGGAAAGCAAAGACCAACAAAAGTAACGTTTGAGAAAGGGAGCACATATAGAGAAATACTGATGAGAAAAACAAAACAAAAACACCTTCAAGAATTGAATCCAGTGTTCATTAGATGACACAGAACCAGGAAGAGATGGAAAGGATCTAAAACTTGCTGTAAGAGGCTAGAAGGTTAAATGAGGAAAGGAATGAAGAAAAGAAGAAAAAAAAATAATTTCAGAGTTCATCCAGACAAAGGGGAGATAGAGAAGATGATGATAGGAGATCAAGGGATGGGACTTCATTAAGATTGTTATACACAAATGCTAATGGATTAGCTGGTATAGCAGTAGAATTAAAAGATAGGATTCACAACAGTGAGGCAGATATAGTAGCAGTTACAGAGACTAGGTTAAGTGAGGATATAAACAGTGTCACAGTTTTTCCTAAGGGCTTCAGCATATTAAGGGTTGAAAGATCTGAGAGAACTGCTGGAGGAATAGCACTGCTCATAAGTGAAAGGCTTCAGGTTGAAGATATAAACTTTTCTAAAAAAAGTGAGGTCAATGACATTCTTGTTGCTCGCATAAATACTGGGTCAGAGAGCATAATAATAACTGCTGTATATAACCCATCAAGGAACCAACATAGGCTAGAAGTTTATGAGGAAAGTCATATAGGTACTATTGAAATCATAAACTCAGTTGTGAACATTCCATGGGAG
>JAXCGZ010021526.1:30000-40000 GCA_037179515.1 Halocaridina rubra
GTATTGAATATATTGAAGACTCAAATAAATATAAACTAGTTATTACAAGTTATGAAATGCATTTTACCATAATAATAAACTTTATTTCCATTTCAATACAATGGGTATTCGTCAGCCAGGGCAAGCCCCAACCCCCCACTGTGGTGTCCAACCACAGCAGTTCCTGCCAGTAAACAGCTTAAACTCTCGGTCTTGGACGGGAACCGATCTTTCGACCTCGTGAATGCGAAGCCAGCGCGTTACCACTGTACTAGCCAGTTATCAAATAAATATAGCTAGCAGTTTTGTGAAAAAAATAGTCGGTAATCACAAAAACTCATGATTCCAAGAAAACAAAATTAGCAGACAAAGGTATGCTTGTCTGGGGTCATGTTCTTTGGAAAAGACTGTCACAGGATATAAATGAAATAGAAACTGATTCAGCGATCAAAAAGAAACTGAATGCATTGTCAGATTGACGATATCATTTTTATTTATATTATTCGTTGTCTGCATTTAACCTAATACTGCAAAAAATATACTTAACTTGTATTCTGCTGCATTTATATTGTTGTAACTAATTGAAACTTTGTAGAAGAGAAGAATCTACTACTATCATTATTCCTGGTAGGAAGCAGCTCCGATCTCCTTGAGTTGACAACGCACGTGAAGAACATCACTAGAATCTCCATCCCTCTTCCACAAAAGAGGCTCTTGGGTAAAGATGATTTACAAATAATTTAGGAGAGGCGATTCGGAACTCCTTGGGTGTGAGCTGGTTTTTAATAAGCTATGATCCTAGTTAGTGAACTTCTTAATTGCTTCGTTTACGCCAGAGAATAAGCTTAAAAGTTGTCAATATGTTTCCTCATAGCTCAGCAGCATAGTTAGCTGTGTACACCTCGTCTATCGCCAATTTCGTTATTTTATGGATCTCCCAATTTAAGTTTTCAACATATTAACTTTCAGGATGTCTACGTGAAGTAAGTTAATCTCCTCAGGTACTATATAACTTTTCAAATCAATTAGTACATGACCTCATTTTCACGAATATTTTAATATGACCTTGTTTTCAATCCAATTGGAATATCAATTCAATTTTAAGGCAATCATTATATCAACTCATTCTCAAGGTAATAGACATATCACCTCATTTTCAAGGCAGTAAGCACATTTCCTCAATGCCAAGCTAATAAGCACATAATCTTATTTTCAAGATAATTAGTGCATGACATAATTTTGAAGGTCATTGGCATTGTCACCTAATTTTTAGACAATTAGCACCTGACCTTTTCATGGCAATTATAAAATCACCCCATTTAAAAGACAATTAGTATATGCCGTCATTTTCAAGATTTTTAGCCCATCACCTCATTTTTAGGCGATTAATTAACACATCACCTCATATTCAAAACAATTAGCACATCACCCCATTGTCATTTTCATGACAATAAGCAAATGATCTTTTCAAGGCAATTAGTACATCATTCCATTTCCAAGGCAATTAGCACGTGACCTCATTTCAAGGCAATAAGCAAATAATCTCTTTTTCAGGGTAATTAGGACATGACCTTATTTGCAGCGCAATAAGCACATCACCTTAAATCCAAGGCAATTACCACATGACTTCATTTACAAGAATATTATAATACCAGAAGATGCAAACAGCTAATACGAGCACATTATATAATATTTCAAGATTAATGCACATCTAAAACAGAGTGGATGTCAGCCAATAAAATAATAATTCAATCATTTGTTCAAATAAATTATACACACAGATGCAATCTGATCTAGAATATTTTAGCCAATAAACACACGATCTCTTCTTTCATGAATATAATGCACTCAAAATAATTTGCACTGACTCATACTTATCAAATATCCATCATCTCACATCCATTTTTTTTTTGTCATTTTATTTCATAAGCAATACAGGTCCAGCAACTTTCTCCATATCGAAACCATAGCTTGTGAAGATGCTGTTAACCTCTGATCCAACAGATATAATGGTGTGCTCACTAAGTTTGCAGAGATGTCAAGGGTTACAAACGAGGCACGCTTTTACCCACCTAATGTCTTTGGCGATGAAGGATATGTACGCAACGGGTAATGGAGAGCAAACTACCCATTATTAGTGGACCATCGAAAGGTGGGATAAATATGAAATTAAAATTATGCCACACAAAAATATTAGACGTGAATTGATACGTAGATGGATATAATGAACTGTTCGAAATTAACATTGCTCAGTGGTGATGATAATGATTATTATTATTGTTATTATTATTATTATTATTATTATTATTATTATTATTATTATTATTATTATTATTATTATTATTATTATTATTATTATTATTATTATTATTATTATTATTATTATTATTATTATTATTATTATTATTATTATTTAATATCATTATCAGTATTATTATTATTATCTATAGTCATTATTTTTATTATAAACCATTATTATCTGGGTGGGAAAAGGAAGAGTGGGGGGGGGATGGCAAATATGCCTAATACCAAGTTCGTGCCTATATCAGTGCTGCTAACTGAACGAACGTTAATCAAAAGCATTAACCTAAACGGCATACTTATGCCTCCGTGAATACCCAATGTTAAATATATATGCATTAATCTGTAGCTTTAGGCTAAAGTTTATTAATTAATACATATTCATTATTCATAGTTCTAGGCAAATATTTATTAATTTATATATATCAATTATCCAAAACTCCATTATACTTTGCTTAGCGTTCTCTTTCGTAGGGTTTGTTCGCTTTGTACATTTATACGTGATACAAGTGGCAAATTCATTTCCCAATAATTATGTAAGGAGTGAGTAAATTACTTGGCCAACGCTATATTTCATCTGGCCCTTAACACCAAAACACAGCTTTAAGCATCATTCATAATTTCCAAGAATGTAAATAAAGCATCCTTACTTGTGTTCTTAATCATATTTGGTCATTGCCATTATGAAGGTGGGAGGAGGCGATGGAGGGGAACTTGGTTTTGAACGAAGGGAGGGGGGAGGAGGGAAAAATAAATGGAGGAAGGAGGTTTTGGAGACTAAAAGGGCTGTCATGAAGAGAGAGGCATGGGTGGGGGGGGAAGAGAATGGAAATGATGAGGGAGGTACTGGGGGGTATTGTTTGGGGATAAAAGGATGGGAATGAGGGAGGAGCCAACGAAGGGGAGGAGACTTAAGGACTTGAGGGTTTAAATGACGGGGGAAGCATTGGAATGGAGCCGAGTTATGAGGTACCAATGGGTGATGAAGGCTGAGACATCGAGAGGTGGTAGGTGTAAGGAAGGGGATAATGGGAAGGAAGGAGGTGGCAATGGAGGGTCGTTGTATTCCAGGGGGGGGGGTCGGGAAGGGAGGGTAGTATTGGAAATCAACTGAATCCAATTTGAAGTGATTGTCTCTCATTATAGGACCAGGACGTAATGGGTCATATTTTTTTTTCTTTATAGATATATTTAATGCTATTTATAGTCAATATTCTGTTGTTTTTATTTTTAGACAATTATGAAGAGGCTTTGTCGCTAAAAGCGCAGCGATTATATTGCAATATCTGGTCTGCTCATTTTTACAGGCTACCACTGCACACACACACACACACACACACACACACACACACACACACACACACACACACACACACACACACACACATGCCACGAAACTGGTGCCAGAAATACGCAATCTCGGTTATGATGAGAGGCTGAGGGAATTAGACTTGCCATCACTCGAAGCTAGAAGAGTAAGGGGGGATATGGTGACAGTCTTTAAATTCCTTCATGGTTATGATAGAGTGGATAGGGATCGATATTTCGATATGGCTGGCTCTAGAACTAGAGGTCATAGTTTGAAGCTTCGGAAGAAAACTTGTTTGCAGGATGTAAGGAAATACTTTTTCAGTGTAAGAGTAGTTGATAATTGGAATTCGCTAAGCGAGGAGGTAGTTAATGCTACCTCAATCCATAGTTTTAAGGACAGGTATGATAAGTATCACTAAGTCTAAAAATGGAACCGATCAGGAGACGGGAAGATACGAGCTTTGGGCTCTTTCCCGTAAACACAATTAGGTAATCACAATTAGGTAATCACACACACTATTTTTTTCATAAATTTCATAACGCATCGTATCTAAACTTAAACTGAGCGAAGTAATTCCACATATCGTTGAAAATATGTAGAAAATAAATATATACACATTATCAGGTTTTTATGCATTATAATTTCGTACATATATTTAAAAAACATCACAACGAAAGATATCCACAGATATGCGGAAACGCTTGTGATTTACTTAAAAGAAATACATAATATATATATATATATATATATATATATATATATATATATATATATATATATATATATATATATATATATATATATATATATATATATATATATATATATATATATATATATATATATATATATATATATATATATATATATATATATATATATATATATATATATATATATATTTTATATATATATATATATATATATATATATATATATATATATATATATATATATATATATATATATATATATATATATATATATATATATATATATATATATATATATATATATATATATATATATATATATATATATATATATATATATATATATATATATATATATATATATATATATATATATATATATATATATATATATATATATATATATATATATATATATATATATATATATATATATATATATATATATATATATATATATATATATATATATATATATATATATATATATATATATATATATATATATATATATATATATATATATATATATATATATATATATATATATATATATATATATATATATATATATATATATATATATATATATATATATATATATATATATATATATATATATATATATATATATATATATATATATATATATATATATATATATTATATTTATATATAAACATACACTCACAAACATGCATTAAAAAAGATCAATCAGACAATGGAATCTAATGTAGTTTTTAAGTTCCTTACTAAGACTGAGGCAAAAGGCAGATTTATAATAATAATAATAATAATAATAATAATAATAATAATAATAATAATAATAATAATAATAATAATAATAATAATAATAATAATAATAATAATAATAATAATAATAATAATAATAATAATATAGCTAACCTAACTTGTAGCAACCCTAATAAGAAGGAAGTTTATAGCTTTAACTCCTCTCCCGCTAATAAATTATTACCAAAAACCTCTCCAAACACTTCTGTAACCTAAGCATTCCCCCTCTCATTCGTTCCACGGACAAAGCCACTCTCTTTGGCTCTCATTCTTCTGTCAAGTCTTCCATACATGATTCTAGCTCACCTGTCCCTAATTCTTTACCTATCTCTAACCAAAGCCCTTCCTTATCCTTGCTTCACGCAAAGTTCATAAGGTTCTTCGCTTGCTAAAGATGAACAAAGCATCTGGTCCCGATGGTACCCCTTCAAGGATCCTTAAGGAGTTTGCAGATGCAGTGGCTCCAGGGCCTTGCTGTCTTTATTGTCTCATTCTGTCAACCAATATCTATCCTTCATCTTAGAAGCATACTCTAGTGCAACCTGTTCCTAAGAAGGATGACCACTCTATTCCTTCAAACTACCGACATATTGCCCTAACCTTATCTATTGCTAAAGCTTTCAAAGATTTGCTCAATTTTCACTTTTTGAAACTTCTTGAATATAGCTCCTTTATCTCCCATCACCAGTATGGCTTCCACGAGGCAAGATCCACTGGTGGCCTCCTTACTTATCTTACTCATGTATGGTCATCTTCTCTGAGGAACTATGGGGAATCCTTTGACATTGCCCTTGATATCCCTAAGTCTTTTGGCAGAGTCTGGCACAAGGATCTGTTGGCCAAACTCCCTGCTTATGGCTTTACCACTTCTCTCTTTTCTCTGATTTCCAGTTTTCTTTTCTGACTGTTTTATATCTGTGGTTATTGACGCTGCAACAACTAGCCATTTCGCTATTACCAGTGGAGTTCCACAGGACTCTGTTCCTTCACCTACTCTGTTCCTTCTCTTCATCATTTATCATCTTCAGTCCCCATCCTCCTCTCTTCACATATTTGCTGATGATTCTACCTTTCATTTTTTTCTGTCTTCTCTTCACACCCTTTATCTGCTATTCGTAATCAGTCTTGTATCACTCTTTCTTCTATTCTCAATTCCGATTAGGAGAGGGTATCTGAGTGGCTCACCCAAAATATAGTGTCTCCAAGACAGAGTTTCTGGCCACCTCTTTATTTTCTTCTCCTCCTGATAGCCTTACTGTCTTCGAAACTATCAAAATTTATTCTCTTAGGTCTATTAATATATTTGGAATCCACATAGCCTTTAACTTGTCTGGGAGGAATCACATAATCCACATTTCTAGATCTACATCCAAAAAATTGTGGGTTCTATTTCGTTTTCCTCATTGCTTTTCCTCTTCTCAATGACTTAAAATCTATAAAGGTTTTATCTGTCAATGGTAAGAATACTGCTCGCACATGTGGGGAGCTTCTTCATATACTTATCTCCTTGATAGACTTAAATCTAGGCAGTCAGACTCATTAATGACCCTCCTCTTGCTTCTAATCTGTATTCTCTTTCTTTTCACCATAAGGTATCATCTTTTTCTCTTTCCTATCGCTACTACTTCCATCGCTGCTCTGATGAGTTGGCGAGTTGCATCCCTCGCTTCTTTTCATCGACCTCTAGACTCTGGAACTCTCTTCCTCCTTCTGTCTTGCAAACTTCTTAAAACCTATCTTCCTTCTATAAACATATATATCGTCATCTCTGGGCCCAATCCTGCCATATCTCTAGGTTCTCAGTACTTCGACTATTCTTTCAGCCTGTCTTTTTCCTATTATGTACCATTACCTCACCTCTGCCTTGTCCATAAGTTTTTTCTTTTCCTTTGTCTTAATGTTTTCTTCGTGCCTAGGCATTTATTGATGAGAGCAAATTTCTTGCCTGTTCCGGTGTCACACACTTATAAAAACTACAAATGGTAAGGCAGGATTAAAGAAGTTTGCCTATATCGTAGGTTAAGCACCTAAAAATGACATAAGATGCATATATTGCAATTGATAATATATATATATATATATATATATATATATATATATATATATATATATATATATATATATATATATATATATATATATATATATATATATATATATATATATATATATATATATATATATATATATATATATATATGTGTGTGTGTATATATATATATATATATATATATATATATATATATATATATATATATATATATATATATATATATATATATATATATATATATATATATATATATATATATATATATATATATATGAATCATTTTTTTACCCCGACCGGGACTCGAACCTAGGACTTATGATTACTAAGTCAAGGCGCTACTACTACACCACAGAAGGTTAAAAGGAACCCAACCTTATAGCTTATATCTGCTATACATAGGAATGAACGCATTCTAACTGAATGCCACTATGTTCATATTACAGATTCCCCAACCTCACTCGTGGCTTCATTTTAGCATTTAATTCGATTCCCAATCTCATTTGGGCCATGAAATAACCAAATAGCACATTACATATGTGAAAACATGAATCATTTTTTTTACCCCGACCGGGACTCGAACCTAGGACTTATGATTACTAAGTCAAGGCGCTACCACTACACCACAGAAGGTTAAAAGGAACCCAACCTTATAGCTTATATCTGCTATACATAGGAATGAACGCATTCTAACTGAATGCCACTATGTTCATATTACAGATTCCCCAACCTCACTCGTGGCTTCATTTTAGCATTTAATTCGATTCCCAATCTCATTTGGGCCATGAAATAACCAAATAGCACATTACATATGTGAAAACATGAATCATTTTTTTTACCCCGACCGGGACTCGAACCTAGGACTTATGATTACTAAGTCAAGGCGCTACCACTACACCACAGAAGGTTAAAAGGAACCCAACCTTATAGCTTATATCTGCTATACATAGGAATGAACGCATTCTAACTGAATGCCACTATGTTCATATTACAGATTCCCCAACCTCACTCGTGGCTTCATTTTAGCATTTAATTCGATTCCCAATCTCATTTGGGCCATGAAATAACCAAATAGCACATTACATATGTGAAAACATGAATCATTTTTTTACCCCGACCGGGACTCGAACCTAGGACTTATGATTACTAAGTCAAGGCGCTACCACTACACCACAGAAGGTTAAAAGGAACCCAACCTTATAGCTTATATCTGCTATACATAGGAATGAACGCATTCTAACTGAATGCCACTATGTTCATATTACAGATTCCCCAACCTCACTCGTGGCTTCATTTTAGCATTTAATTCGATTCCCAATCTCATTTGGGCCATGAAATAACCAAATAGCACATTACATATGTGAAAACATGAATCATTTTTTACCCCGACCGGGACTCGAACCTAGGACTTATGATTACTAAGTCAAGGCGCTACCACTACACCACAGAAGGTTAAAAGGAACCCAACCTTATAGCTTATATCTGCTATACAAAAAAATGATTCATGTTTTCACATATGTAATGTGCTATTTGGTTATTTCATGGCCCAAATGAGATTGGGAATCGAATTAAATGCTAAAATGAAGCCACGAGTGAGGTTGGGGAATCTGTAATATGAACATAGTGGCATTCAGTTAGAATGCGTTCATTCCTATGTATAGCAGATATAAGCTATAAGGTTGGGTTCCTTTTAACCTTCTGTGGTGTAGTGGTAGCGCCTTGACTTAGTAATCATAAGTCCTAGGTTCGAGTCCCGGTCGGGGTAAAAAAATGATTCATGTTTTCACATATGTAATGTGCTATTTGGTTATTTCATGGCCCAAATGAGATTGGGAATCGAATTAAATGCTAAAATGAAGCCACGAGTGAGGTTGGGGAATCTGTAATATGAACATAGTGGCATTCAGTTAGAATGCGTTCATTCCTATGTATAGCAGATATAAGCTATAAGGTTGGGTTCCTTTTAACCTTCTGTGGTGTAGTGGTAGCGCCTTGACTTAGTAATCATAAGTCCTAGGTTCGAGTCCCGGTCGGGGTAAAAAAATGATTCATGTTTTCACATATGTAATGTGCTATTTGGTTATTTCATGGCCCAAATGAGATTGGGAATCGAATTAAATGCTAAAATGAAGCCACGAGTGAGGTTGGGGAATCTGTAATATGAACATAGTGGCATTCAGTTAGAATGCGTTCATTCCTATGTATAGCAGATATAAGCTATAAGGTTGGGTTCCTTTTAACCTTCTGTGGTGTAGTGGTAGCGCCTTGACTTAGTAATCATAAGTCCTAGGTTCGAGTCCCGGTCGGGGTAAAAAAATGATTCATGTTTTCACATATGTAATGTGCTATTTGGTTATTTCATGGCCCAAATGAGATTGGGAATCGAATTAAATGCTAAAATGAAGCCACGAGTGAGGTTGGGGAATCTGTAATATGAACATAGTGGCATTCAGTTAGAATGCGTTCATTCCTATGTATAGCAGATATAAGCTATAAGGTTGGGTTCCTTTTAACCTTCTGTGGTGTAGTGGTAGCGCCTTGACTTAGTAATCATAAGTCCTAGGTTCGAGTCCCGGTCGGGGTAAAAAAATGATTCATGTTTTCACATATGTAATGTGCTATTTGGTTATATATATATATATATATATATATATATATATATATATATATATATATATATATATATATATATATATATATATATATATATATATATATATATATATATATATATATATGTATATATATATATATATATATATATATATATATATATATATATATATATATATATATATATATATATATATATATATATATATATATATATATATATATATATATATATATATA
>JAXCGZ010021527.1:0-2500 GCA_037179515.1 Halocaridina rubra
AGCGGCGAGATAACCCAGTCATCTTATAAAGTGTGAGTTCAAGTGGAAGTCCAAAACTCATTCGTCAGTGGTGGCGTACGGCGGAATAGCCATATCCACTACGTCAATATATATATATATATATATATATATATATATATATATATATATATATATATATATATATATATATATATATATATATATATATATATATATATATATATATATATATATATATTTATATATATATGTATATATATGTATATATATATATATATATATATATATATATATATATATATATATATATATATATATATATATATATATATATATATATATATATATATATATATATATATATATATATATATATATATATATGTATATATATATATATATATATATATATATATGTATATATATATATATATATATATATATATATATATATATATATATATATATATATATATATATATATATATATATATATATATATATATATATATATATATATATATATATATATATATATATATATATATATATATATATATATATATATATGTATATGTATGTATATATATATAAATATATATATATATATATATATATATATATATATATATATATATATATATATATATATATATATATATATATATATATATATATATATATATATATATATATATATATATATATATATATATATATATATATATATATATATATATATATATATATATATATATATATATATATATATATATAAACCGTCTAATCTTATATTAATCTTTTTGCCTCTAATCATACCATAAAAAAGTATTTTTTTATATTCTTATTGTAATTTTTTAAGGCGACTCAGAATTAATTACTTATATTCTCAAGTTTTATATTTCAAACCGGTTATATAGATAATTATATAATTGGATTTTATGTTATTCCATATCCTTTTCACCTGTCTTCTTCCCTTCAATATCAAATTTCTTTCCTATTTTTCTTTCGTTGTTCTGAACTTATATTTTTTTATTCCTATTCCAATTATTCAGTCCTTTATCACCCTTCCTCAGCTACCTCAACCCTTTGTGTATCTTCCTCTAATTACTCATTATAGAACTTTCTTATCATGGAGTATAATTATGCTTCAGGAAGCCACTGCCTTTTCATGAATTATGCATTTTTTCAGACAAGATATCGCTAAGTGTATATGTGTATGGATGTAAGCACTTGATATCCTAATACCTGTGTTCGTTTGAATGTATGCATGTATGTGTGTAAATACGTCTAAAAGCCTCATGATAATAATGATTATGCAATATACTCGAGAAATACTGAAGATATTCATGAATACTAAGGCTCCTCTTTTGAAGACCAAATGTATACAATTATTATAATGGCTTTGAAAATTATCGAGAACACTCTATTAACTCCCCAACCAAACTGAATCCACGAAAAAGATGTCACAGGTAAAAGAGTCACAAAAAAAGGCTACAGGAAAAAGCCTAACCTAACCTAACCTAACCATAACCTAGCTAACATATACTAAGCTAATATAACCTAACTTAATCTAACTTAGCCTACCTAGTCTCTCCAAACCTAACCTAACCTCACTTAACCTACTCTAACATAAGCTAGCTTAACCTCACTTAACCTAATCTAATATAACCTAACCTAACCTAACCAAAGCTACCTAACATAACATAACCTGGCCTGTGAATTTTTACATGCGACTTTTCTACCGGCCACATCAAACCCAAGCTAATTTACTTATAGAAAAAATTCAAAATCTAATTCATTTTACCTCCCATAAACCAGAAGCAAAGAGACTCTAAGCTTGATACTTTGGTAGTATTCTCCAGAATATTACTAGAATTTATCCTCCCTTTTCTAGTGCTGCTAGTTCCAACTTCAAATGTTTATCACTGTAATTCTACAACATCTATTTAATAGCTGTCATCCCTTGGAGAAAGGGAAGTTATACCTAATTCTAATTTACTTAAGTATGGGTCTCAGTGATTATATGCTTTCTTTGCACTGAATGATTGCAGTTGCAAAGACTGGTCTCAAGACTGATTTTAGGAATGAATTTGCAATAGTGTATACTTCCTTGTATTTAATAATGAGTTATTTCACGAATATCAGTTAAGTGCTGTACTGATTTGCTATCACAATTCAAACATTCACATAACAAACACATCAAGGAACGTGTCTCTGTGCATGTGCGAATCAAGAATGTTTCATATATCTACTCCAGAATGAGTTTACACAGAGAAAAAGAAATGTTTGCATACTCCCTTATCTAATATCATAATTTACTTGCTCATTCAAAACAGAAAACATTACTTATTATTGTAGTCGTATTGCAAGTCCCATATAGCTCACATCAACAAAATCTCTATATAAGACAACCATTATGCTAATATGTTTTTTGCATCAGTATTTAAACAATAAATGCAATACAGTTTTTGTCTCTGATGTTGATCCGATAGATTTCATCTGAAATCTAATTTTT
>JAXCGZ010021527.1:7500-12500 GCA_037179515.1 Halocaridina rubra
TACTTTAGAGTTTAGGTCTGAATGCTTTCTCAGACAACCCCTTCGATTACTTTTTATTTTTGAAATTTCCTATTTAAATATAACTATGTCTACTGAAATTAACAAATGTCACGTAGGGGGTATGTTGAATGCCTTTCAAATGTCGCGTATTATAAAAAACAAATTTTCTTGTAACGTATCTATCAAGCAGCAATTTAGGGTTCATAAGTTCTTAATTGGATATTGCATGCAAGAGGCGCTATACTTGCAGTCAGCCGGAAATAGCCATATCCTGGAATAACAAAGTTAGCTAATAGTATTGGGTGTGTATTTGTGTACGAATTGTCATGGACAGCTTTATATTTGAAAATACTCGCGTTATCATAATGATGAAAACAACCTCCCACCAAAAACTTAATGGATTGGTAAGATAATGGGATGTCACTTTGTTAGTGAAATTTTTCTATTGCAGGACATGTGTTGCTATTTCTCTTACTTATATGAAAGATATATATATAATATATTATATATATATATATATATATATATATATATATATATATATATATATATATATATATATATATATATATATATATATATATATATATATATATATATATATATATATATATATATATATATATATATATATATATATATATATATATATATATATATATATATATATATATATATATATATATATATATATATATATATATATATATATATATATATATATATATATATATATATATATATATATATATATATATATATATATATATATATATATATATATATATATATATATATATATATATATATATATACATAAATACATATATGCATATATACATCTATATATATATATATATATATATATATATATATATATATATATATATATATATATATATATATATATATATATATATATATATATATATATATATATATATATATATATATATATATATATATATATATATATATATATATATATATATATATACATAAATACATATATGCATATATACATCTATACATATATACTTCTATTCATATATACATCAATACGTCTATATATATATATATATATATATATATATATATTATATATATATATATATATATATATATATATATATATATATATATATATATATATATATATATATATATATATATATATATATATATATATATATATATATATATATATATATAAAGAATATGAGGGTGAATCTTGAGAAATAGAGAGTGATTATCCAGGTTGTAAATACTTTCAGCTTTTACAAGAAATTCTCTAGAAAGTGAGATAATCTTTGTATTAGTATCTATACCTCAGGCTACAGTCACACCAGAAGCGACGAGCGGGGAGGCTTGAGCGAGGACTGATGACACGACATGATAAAACTCATTAAATTATATGTGGGTGGCTACACTGAATGAGAGGGGAGGTATGTCTCTCCCATTACCCTCCTCGTTTGACGCTACGCGACACAGTATGATCCAAAATGACGCGCACTGCCTAGCGACATCCCTGGCTATTTTCAACATTATCATGTCGACACAACAAATTATTGGAGACGTTGACATATCCAATTTGGACAGGCATCGCGATGACGCTGAATTCGCCGCTCATCGCTCCATGCTACCTCCTCGCTCGTCTCGTCTGGTGTGGCCGCATCCTTAGAGGCTGCTATTATTATTGTAACATGAGCTAATCCCCATCATGTAGAATCTGATATAATCTAAAATATACTACTACAATGTATGACACTGGATCAAGTTTCCTAAGTTTTCGATAGCAATAGTTTTTCTATATAGACAACTCACTAGAATTAAGATGACTGAGATATAGAAATTAGAAATATTACAATTTCCTCAGAATTATCACGTTCTCGCCGAATTTTATTTTTGAATATATAAAATCATCACTTTATTTCCGAAACTTTTTACATTGCATGCTCTGAATATTAAGACCATCATTTTTACCCACGGTGCGCCTCCACCGAAGCGATTCTTTGCCGCTGTTGCGACCATTTTCTTTCGCTATAGAATACATAAAGCTCATATGTCACATTCAACATATTTTTTCTTTGGCACCATCCCCTTTCTTGTCTCTCATAATTCTTTTATTTTTCTTTCGAAAATTTCTGTGCATTTCCTATTGTCTTTCTTTTTTCTTTTTTTAATACTGAGTATATCTCCTCCAATCAGCTTTTATTTCTTTTTATAACATTCATCCCATTCTCCTTTTCAATAACACGTATTTCAGTAACCTTGCATGTCCTATTTTTTTAACATTCAGTTAACATCATTTTTTAAGTACAGCAATCTCATGTTCTACTTAACCTTCTACCTTATTTTTTTTCTTGTTTCCGGTTTAAGCAAAAAAGAGAAAAAACAGTAAAGATAGATAGATAGATAGATAATGGATATATATATATATATATATATATATATATATATATATATATATATATATATATATATATATATATATATATATATATATATATATATATATATATATATATATATATATATATATATATATATATATATATATATATATATATATATATATATATATATATATATATATATATGTATATATAGGCATATATAGGCATATATATATATATATATATATATATATATATATATATATATATATATATATATATATATATATATATATATATATATATATATATATATATATATATATATATATATATATATATATATATATATATATATATATGTATACTATATATATATATATATATATATATATATATATATATATATATATATATATATATATATATATATATATATATATATATATATATATATATATATATATATATATATACATATACATATATATATATATATATATATATATATATATATATATATATATATATATATATATATATATATATATATATATATATATATATATATATATATATATATATATATATATATATATATATATATATATATATATATATATATATATATATATATATATATATATATATATATATATATATATAGAGAGAGAGAGAGAGAGAGAGAGAGAGAGAGAGAGAGAGAGAGAGAGAGATACATTGGATAGATAGATAGATAGACTGACAGATGCATACATGTATTCATGCAGACATATATATATATATATATATATATATATATATATATATATATATATATATATATATATATATATAGAGAGAGAGAGAGAGAGAGAGAGGAGAGAGAGAGAGAGAGAGAGAGAGAGAGAGAGAGAGGAAAAAAGAACTCCTGGATATTGGAAGTTTCTAGACTGCTGTGATAGGCAACAATGATTGGAGTAGCGATCAAATAAATTTATTTAAACAAAATATCATCAACCACATAGATATGGAAGGTTTGGGTATGATACAAAAAGGTTTACGACAACTTTTTAGCTGTAAATATCTTATAGGTCCTTGCTTATATTATCTAAATTATGCATATAATACACTAAACTCCAATTATCTCTAACTATTTCGCTTTACTTTTCGATTGAATTCTATTATCTCTTATCAACAATAACTAATGAGCTTTTTGGTTGCACTAATTTGCCTTGAGACGTTTGTGGATGCTGATGCCAGCTCAGGTTTATGCCTACTTCAGTGAAGCTCTTCAGTGACTGCATGGATAAAATAATGTTAAATATGTATAAAATCTTTTTATTTAACTACCACTTATTGTCTTGCAGGAGACCATCTATAATAGTTGTCCATATAAACATCTGAACACATTATAAGAACTCATAATAGTCATTTTGGCAAAGTATCCATCGATTTGGTGAAATTAATTCGTCTTTTGTTTTGATTAAAATCGTTTCATATAAAAGACTTTAGTGAACAGACTTTTATACTGTATTACATATAATCTCATCAGCTTCCTATCATATAGATACATACAGTCTCTTATTTTAGCTGTTCTTAACTGAAATGACAATATAAATCCAACCCTGATTATCATGACAGCAAATGTGTGTGAATGTGGGTAATAATAATAATTAAGACATAATTATTATGCTTACACTACTGTGTGTGCGTGTATGGGTATGTGCATACGTGCACTACGTGAGTGTGTGTGCCTCTGCGTGCATGTTATGATTTATGAAGCCTATTCAGAAACTGTATTTCATAAACATTGTTCTGAAATTCGCTTGACAGAAATTTTCAATAAAATCCTGAGATATGTGACTTGGCATCAACGAATAGAGTCATTGCGATGAAAGGTAGTTATTGGTGATGAATTGTTATGAGGTCCGTCCATTAAATCAATATGGAAGATTATCTCCAGATATACACCATTACCGTAAATCGTCATTTATTGCAAAATATGTCTTTTTTTTCTTTTTAATCCATTATCACTCTACCTCTTTTAGACTTTACCGTATGTAAGGTGAAACTTATTAGGCAAGTATGAAGTATGTAAATATGGCATCTTAAGATTCGGAAACAAAAACATGACTAAGCAGTATATTTGGCACTCTTCCGATATGTCAATCTTCTGATAAGATCACACACATATATATATATATATATATATATATATATATATATATATATATATATATATATATATATATATATATATATATATATATATATATATATATATATATATATATATATATATATATATATATATATATATATATATATATATATATATATATATATATATATATATATATATATATATATATATATATATATATATATATATATATATATATATATACATATACATATATATTTATATATATATATATATATATATATATATATATATATATATATATATATATATATATATATATATATATATATATATATACATATATATATATATATATATATATATATATATATATATATATATATATATATATATATATATATATATATATATATATATATATATATATATATATATATATATATATATATATATAT
>JAXCGZ010021527.1:27500-40000 GCA_037179515.1 Halocaridina rubra
TCTAAACTTGCTTTTAAAATTGGTTTTAAAAATGTTTTGTTCACAACAGTGAATTTGGTAGTCATATAAAACGAGTTTCTGACATTTATCCTGGATGTGTGATTACTTACACCTTACTTTGGTTTGGAGTTGCGTGTTTATAATTTATTCCTGAGAGATACTTATTCTTACTAAAATCAAACATTAGGTTAGTTGGTGTACTGTCAGGAAAATGGTGTATTGTCATAGACGTATTGAATCTGTATTATTGAGAGGCTGCAAGATATTTGATATATTTTGCAAGTTCACCTAATCTGAGGTTTTGCAAGACAGAAAGCTCATTAAATAAATTTCAAAAAGATTTTATGGTAAGATATTGCCATTTCGACAAACATCATGACCTTGAATGTCACTATTTGTCATTTATAATGAGACAGGTCCTGGATATTTAATATTATTTCATCTCATTTATTACCAAATGCATTTAGTTATACACCGCCGGAGGATTCAGTCCTATACAAATCGAAAATGACACGCCTGAACAAATTGAACCCATGTATAAATCTGTCAGAAAATCTGTCATATGTACAATTTGAGAAAAAATGTGCTCTTATTTTAAAGAGTGTGACATCGGCATAAGCAAGAATATTGACCTCATTGGCCCAAGGCACCAAGAATATTTTGAAAAGAAGAAAAAGAAAGTTTCGGGACAAGTCAGGAATAATAAGATGAAAAACAATAAGAAAGAGTCAGGCTGAAATAGTCAGAGAAATGAAGACTTAGAGATGACGCAGAATTTGGCACTGAAATTACGATAGATTATTCCTTTCAAGGAAGAAAGGCCATAAAAATTAGGAAACATAGAACGAGGTAGAGTGTTCCAGAGTTTGGGAATGGAGGGAAAGAAGCAGTCATTGCGCCGACCAATCCGCGAGCAAACATAATGTCTACACAGTACCTGGGAGACAAGGCCACTTGGGGTGTGTTATAAGGCTTCACCAGAAGGGGAGAGACTTTGCTCACCAAATAATCAGAGCAGACATGGAAGAAAAATCGATTGATAAGAAAAAGGGATGATACCTTTGAACGTAGAAAAGGAGAAGAAAAATTGGAAGTAAGAGTAGGGTCAGTAATTAGTCTGATGGCCTTAGATACAACCCTATCAAGAATTAAGTGTAAGGAAAAGAACCCAGACATGAAAGCATTGTTCTAAGCAGAGATGGATAAATCCTTTTATAGATTTCAGTAGCTGGGAAGAAGAAAAGTCATTACAAAGACGAAACAAAATTTCCATATGTTTTAACTGCAGTTTTAGAAATTTGAATAATGTGATTTTTCCAAGGCAAGTTAGAGGCTCTCTGAATGCCTTATACGTTTTTAAAACTATGAGGAGAATTTGTTTGTTTTCAAAGACAATAGAGTTATAAGGAAGAAAAGAAGATTAAGCAACAGCAACTTAGATACTCTCTGTCCATTGGAGTTGAGAGTGGAAGAAAGAGTGCTACGAGAATGATACTGAGTAGCAGATGAAGGTCGTGAGAAGGCAGAGGAAGCGTGAATGGGTAGAATTGTCGGCAAAGGTGTGGAGGTTGGGGACTGCAAAAGCTTACTGATGAGCAGAAGGAATAGATTAGGTGAAAGAACCTTTGATCTGGTAACTTTGAATGAGTTAGATGTCGAGTTGTAAAAATCCACAGATATATAACATTCAGAAAGAAAAATGGAAATCAGAACACATTGAATAGGGGCAAAGACATAAGGTGGAAGTTTGCTAAGAAAGATATGTGCTTCATTCAGTTAAAAGCCTTGAGAATAGCAAAGGCTACGACAAAAGATATCTCATAATTCTTCAGTGAAGATAGCTACACACGAGTTTGATAGGCCAGGAGAGGTCACCAGTGGATCTTGCCTTGCAGAAGCCGTACTGGTGATCCTAAATAAGCAAAGCTTCGAATACTCTAGTGACAGTAGAGGTTTGGCAATCGGTCGATAGTTAGGAGTAGAATGGTCAAATATCTTAAGAACAGGGTCCGAATGCCTTATCCTACTTCAGAGAGCGAAGACCCCTACGGACTTTGTGTTTTAAAAAATAGGGGTGGGCATATAGGGTTAGAGAGGGGTAAAGTAGGAAACTTAGGTGCTCTGGAATTACATGCAGAAGAGTTAGCAGAAAAATTAGATCTAAAGAGAGTGGCTTTGTCAGTGATAAAGCATACTATAAAACCGTCTTACGAATGAGTGGAGAAAACCTGAGTTACAGAAATTTCTGTATAACTTCTTTGGCTAAGGACCAGAAACACATATCAGTGCGAGAAGAGTTCAAGCCATCAGCTTTCCTTCTAAAAAAGGAAGCTTTAAGACTACTAGTCTGAGCAGAGTAACGATTCCTAGGTGCAATAAAAGCATATTGAGTTCAGTCAGAAGGAGAGCATTGGTACAACAGGTATGCCTGATCCCTTGCCTTTATACTGTTAAAACAGGTGCAGCCAAGCCAAGAATTAGAGGGAGTAAAACTTTTGATAGAGGAGGGAATAAACGTCTCCATTACCAAGGCTATTATCTCTGTATTGTGTATTGTAGATCATTAGAAGCACAAATTCATTGCATAGATAATTCATTCTGAGAAATAAAAAGATCAATTGGCATTACATTGTAATTATCAATGCAAAAGAATTTAATTCATGCGTTAAATAAGTTACATTCAATCATAAAGTCCAATTATGCAATAACTTGTGCAGTAAAAAGTATGTTTGTCTTAATTTCTTCTTGAAAATAACAGTCCTAGGATATCTATGTCATCGTAAACATGGAGAAATTTCCGAAATTGTCCACTTCTTCACTTCCTTCTTCTTGATCCCTCTTCTATTCCATTTATGTCTCAAATATCGACTAAATTGTAGTTTTTGCAGCTTGGCCTTATGGAGTCTGAGGAATATTCCAACTCACACTTGTAATATTTTCGCCAGAAATTGCTTTTCCATCATATGTTTGTCTTTAGTTTGTCTCTAGATCTGTCAGTTTTGTAGTGAGAACCGTAAAAATCAGGCCTATCTTCCCGCTATTAGAGTAGGTATTACCCCTTGAGCAATGTCACTCTTTCAATATATGCCCCAATAGTACTGTAAGTACTATAGATAAAAATAAATACTGCTTTTATATTGAGATAACTCTCAATCATATGCTTTTCTGAATAGGGTAATACTCTCTACGTATACACAAGTAGACAAATTGTATGTCTAAAATATCCATTTAATACACTCCTAAGGAAAAGCAGTTCAACATTATACACTCTCAACAATTAGAAATACTTCCTAAAGGTCAAGTGATTCACTTTCACGTCTCTCTCTCTTCTAAATGATCTACATCCTTGGGTGCATTTATCCCAACTTTTCTCTTCACTTTATCTTCATTAGCGACACTCAGTTACATTCTCAGTGTCATGAATTTCATTTTAGATCTTTATATTTTCATTTATTCTCTCTCTCTCTCTCTCTCTCTCTCTCTCTCTCTCCTCTCTCTCTCTCTCTCTCTCTCTCTCTCTCTCTCTCTCTCTCTCTCTCTCTCTCTCTCTCTCTCTCTCTCTCTCTCTCTCTCTCTCTCTCTCTCTCTCTCTCTCTCTCTCTCTCTCTCTCTCTCTCTCTCTCTCTCTCTCTCTCTCTCTCTCTCTCTCTCATGGAAGATCTATGTTCACTTAATACAATCCCATCATCTCGATTCTTCCCATCTGTATAATGTATATTCGTAAAAGGATTAATGTTCTAAATTATGATTTTTAGCCTTTAATTATAAATACATTTCTGATACAGTTACTCTGAATGCTTTAATATATGTGAACATCGACACTGGTATATTTTATATAAAAAGATAATTTTTCATCATTTAAAACCTACTTAATTATGGCTTAGTCTTCAGAAAGTGAAAAACCATTTAACAAGAAAAATATTGAATCGGAACCAGCTATCCCAGAGGCGGTATTTTACATTGCATAAATGTATGAATATTGCAAGATGCACGTGATTTTGCGTCTTCCTAAGCAAGGAAGTATAGAAGGGATGCATTGAATAAATAGCCTTACGTTCCTTTTTATATATTCAATCATCCTGTTGACTTAGCAGTGGTTAGGAGTGCAAAGTTCAAATTACATATCCAAATTTAAAGAGTAAATACCGAGTTTAATGCGTCTATAGCATCTGCAAGGACTGAGTTTCCAAAGAGATTGGTGCCAATGTGATTTCCCCATTTTATGCTCTATGCCAGAGGTCCCCAACATTCGGTCCTAGAGCAGCATGAGGCCCTTAAGGATGTTCAGTGCAGCAATCAGAACTAGATATTAATTATGCTCCTTTCCAGCAGACTGCACTTAGCCAGCAACTGTATGACAGAATTTTTTTCTATGTTTCAAATATTTACGCCACATTTTATATGAATTTAAGCTTCTTTGCAGTGCAGTAGTGATAAATTAGTTTAATTAAATATTGGGTAGTGTTTTTCCTGTTTTCTTTCTACCACTTCATAATGCCACATTCCTTCAAGAGTGTATTTTAGACTAATACACTAAGGATGTTTTTGATAATTTTAGTTGATATGTTTAGCAGTTAAAATAACGGGTCATTAAACCATCCCAAGTTAACACTATTAGGATAATATATGCATTGTAGTAGTATATATTTTTTTTTATTCATGTCTACTAAGTCATATTTTCACCTCTTTGCTAATTCAATTTCAGTAAATATGTTCTTATTTGTAACGCCTACTGCTATTAAGTAATAATAGTAAAAGATACTACTAATAATAATAATAATAATAATAAAAATAATAATAATAATAATAATAATAATAATAATAATAATAATAATAATAATAATAATAATAATAATAATAATAGTAATGATAATAATAATGATAATAATGATAATAATAATAATAATAATAATAATAATAATAATAATAATAATAATAATAATAATAATAATAATAATAATAATAATAATAATAATAATTATAATAATAATAATAATAATGAGATAATAATAATGATAATAATAATAATAATAATAATAATAATAATAATAATAATAATAATAATAATAATAATAATAATAATAATAATAATAATTATAATGATGATAAAAATAATAATAATGATAATAATAATAATAATAATAATAATAATAATAATAATAATAATAATAATAATAATAATAATTATAATAATAATAATAATAATAATAATAATAATAATAATAATAATAATAATAATAATAATAATAATAATTATAAAAATAATAATAATAATAATAATAATAATAATAACAACAATAATAATAATAATAATAATAATAATAATAATAATAGTAATAATAATAATAAAAATAATAGTAATAATAATAATAGATAAAACTTTTATAATTAAATGAAATTCATGTAATATTTCCGTTTTGCAGTTCATGAGACTAAAAACTGATGGAATCACGCTCTGTTTAGGACAGAACCGAACGTGATGTGAACTTGTATATACCCTGAATTTTCACGTCTACCTTCGTGCAGGAGTTTTTCAGCTTCACTTGTTGACTATCAAAAAAGCTTTTTGTTTTCCATTCTTTAGCATGTGTGTTTTTTTGTATGTGGTAGTTAACTAAATATCCATTGACAGTAAGCTTAATAGCAATCATTTTTAACAATACTTAATACCTGTGATGTAGAGCTTGGTAAAACCAAAAAGTGATATCCTGTTCGAGTAAACTGTTGATTATACGGTATAATCCGTTTCAGTTATATTTAATGAAAAAACTATTAAGAAAATGAGGATTTTTTTTTTAAGTGGAATAATATCTTGTAGTGAGACTAAATGATTTTAGTTCGTACTTTTCCCGTGGTGTGTGTAAGTGCTTAGCATTTCGCTAAGTGGTATAATTTTGCAACGAAAATATTCATAATTTTAACTCCTCATGTATTTAATCAAATTTTAGGTCTGTAATATATACATTTTATCCCTTACAGAAATTGCTCATTATGTCAGCTAACCCTAAAACAAGGAAAATAGATAAGGAGGGCGGTGTGTTTAATGAGAGTTGGACTTCTGGCTACTTATTTACTTCACATGCCAACAGTGCACTATGTATTGTACGCCACGAAGCCATAAAGCCCTTGAAGACATGTAATGTCAAAACACATTACAAAACTATAAAGACCTTGAAGAAATGTAACGTCAGAACACATTACGAAATTATAAAGACCTTGAAGACATGTAATGTCAAAACGCATTAAGAAACTATGAAGACCTTGAAGACATATAATGTCAAAACACATTACAAAACTATAACGACCTTGAAGACATGTAATGTCAAAACACATTACACAACTATAAAGACCTTGAAGACATGTAATTCGGCATAAGAATTATTTTTTTCAGTTCAAAGTAATGTTCGCTTAAACAAGTTATCTGGATAGAAAAAAAATATTGTCTGAACAGCAATCTTTCTTTAAAAGCAAACCCTGTGATACCGAATCATGCATGCATGCCAGCTGCGTGGTCTCCATGTAAGTGAAAATGGGAGACTACTCACTGATGGAGAATTTATTAAAGAGTGCATGTTAAAAACGGTCAGAGAAATATACCCTGAAAAGCTGACACTTTTCAAAAAGTTTGTCTGCTTCAACGGTCACAAGACGTTTCGAAGCTTTAAATGTGGACGTGTTTTTCAACATTACCTGACAAAGGACACAGTTTTCAATATTTTTCTTTAGTCTTAGATGAAAGTACTATAATGATATTTTAGATACAACACAAGTTTTGATATTTAAGAGAGGTGTTGACAATAGCTTTTCAGATTGTGGAAGATTTGTGTGCCCTACGAAGTATGAAAGGTACTTCAACATCAGAAAATCTAATTTTAGAACTATCTCAGCCAAAAAGAAAAAAAATTAATTCCAATTAGGTCAATTGAAAGGTGTAACCACATACGGATCAAGAAACATGGTGTTAAGTAAAGCAGGGTTGGTGAAAAAAAATCTGCACTGAAGTTGTTCATGCTAATGGCACACCTACTCTGAAGTTTCATTGTATTATTCATCGACAGGCACTGTTCAGTAAGGTCCTTAAATCTGATGATGTCGTGAGAGTCATTGTATCAAGTGTAAATTTCGTCAGATATCATGGTTTGAATCATTGGCATTTTCAAAAGTGCTTATATGAATTAGACTCAGATTATGTTTCTACGATACGGAAGTGAGGTGGTTCAGCAAAAGAAAAGTTATGTTTTTTTTTTTTTTGCACTTCACCATGAAATGAAATATTTCTTTCTGAAAAATGAAAGTTTCAAGATGAATTTTCATATCTAGACTGGGTTTCTTGCTTAGCTTTCTTGTCTGATGTAACAGATCATCTAAATACTTTGAACATAAAACTGCAAGGCCAACTAAAGTTGGTATCAGACATGCTTACTGATGTGAAAGCGTTTGAGAGTAAACGAGAAACTTTTCTGAAATACTTAAGTGAAGGAGATTTTATGCATTTTCCCACTTGCAATGAGTTGCTGAATGAAATGAAAAAAAAAATGTCATCTGCCCCCCCACAAAAAAAAGAAAAAAATAGATGCAACGAGGCAAAAAAAAAGAAAACTTCTGAAATAGGAATTCAGAAATATATTCAAGGACTTCCATGATCATATAGTAGAAATTCAAATGCTTCAGAATACTTTCAAAGCATTACCAGAGGGAAAGAGAATTCCAGGAGATCAACAGATAGAAATAATTGATTTGCAATCCAATGATGCACTGAAAACCACGTTCAGAGAGAACTGACTTTTGTAATTTTATTCCTGTCTACCTGAGATTATATTCGGATTTAAAAAAGCTTGCTGTAGGTATGTTTTCAGCTATAGTAGTAGGTATATCTGTGAACACACATTTAAAAAAAAAACTAGTAAAATGGAAACTTATATCAAGGCTTACTGATTGAGGCTCTCTGTTACAAATTTTGAAATTGATATTACTAAGTCTGCAAATAAGTTGCAACATCAAATATATCATGAAACCTGAACTAAGTAGGATTGTGCCTATCTTCCCGTTTTGTATTCAGTAAAAAATGAAAACTTTCAAATATTTTTTTTTCAATTATAACAACAGTACCAATATAGCTATAACAGACTCAACTCTATAGCTAAAGAAAATAGAATAAAAAAATAACTTTTTTCAGTAGTATGAATAATTCTAAAATGCGATCCTCATCTAAATTTTGAAATGTTAATGTGGCCCTTTCATGCAAAAAGGTTGAAGATCTCTGCTCTATGCAATTACCTCAACGTCCTACACATTTCTCATCTGATTTACCATGTTTGCAAGGCTATTGTTCGGCATGTTAGGGTTGACAGATACACAAGAGCTTCTAAGGCTCTGCCATAGATGACTTCTGTGCCCTTGTAGCGGGCAATAAAAGCAGATGACCATTTCATCATGGAACCATTAATCTTGTGCCAGCTACACTTATGTCGTGACAAGATTAACTTGTCGTAACTTATAACATCAAGTTGCCTACACCCTGGACACATTGACTCTGTTCCCTTGTAATTAGCGAATAATGTGATCACAAAACAGGCTATCTATCTATCTATCTATCTATATATCTATCTATCTATCTATCTATCTATCTATCTATCTATCTATCTATCTATCTATCTATCTATCTATCTATCTATCTATTTATCTATCTATCTATCTATCTATCTATCTTTCTATCTATCTATCTATCTCTCTATCTATCTATCTATCTATCTATCTATCTATCTATCTGTCTGTCTGTCTGTCTGTCTGTCTGTCTGTCTGTCTGTCTGTCTGTCTGTCTATCTATCTATCTATCTATCTATCTATCTATCTATCTATCTATCTATCTATCTATCTATCTATCTATCTATCTATCTATCTATCTATCTATCTATTTGATGAGTAGTTGATTAATTACGGTGAGAGGGAAAGTGGTGTGTTATCTGTTTTTTTCATTTACATCAGCAGCCTAATTAGGAGAACTGAGAGTCAAATTTTGGTTGCAAATTGGTTGTTATATCTGCCAGCAAAATTGGATATGCGGATGACAATGTGTTGCTACCACCATCTGCCATCAGCTTGCGAATGCTTATTAAATTTTCATGTATAGAATCTCGTGCACTGGATTTGTAGTTTAATAAGACAAAAACTAAGTGTATGGTATTCAGACCATCTTTTATGACGATGAATACAATAAGTTTTTGTATTGGATAATGAAGGTTTGGAATTTGGGAAAATACAAGATATTTGTTCTTTTTTTTTTTGAATAACCTGATTTGCTCTGAAGATACAATTCTAACCAAAGAAAAAACATTTTCCATGCCTCTGAAATCTTATTTTCCTGCTACCGAGTCAGTTTATTTTTATTCACACAATGCTGTTAGTAGCTTAGAAGAAAAATGACTTATGACATAAAATTACGCATTTATGAAATGATATAAGATTTTCTGGAACTGTTTACCAGAGAGCATTTAAAGTGATGTAAGGATTATCGATTTACAAAAGTTATCATTATGCCAGTCAGAAAACTTAGTCACTCATTTTTAACATTGCATAAATATGAATCACATCCAGATTTGTATTCGGCCGTTGTCCATTCCTTGAAGCTACATAATGAAAGTATTAGAGTAATTACTATTGACATCGCAGTTATAAAAGAAATTACATTACGCGTTTCAATAGAAACACGATGAACAAGCGTTTTTTTTATAATAACATCGAAGCTTGGTTATAAAGTAATTACTTTGCTCGAAATAGAGCAAGCCATAACTGTAGATTGGAATTAATATTTTAAGTATTTTTTAATGATAAAATTTTGCATTTTACGTCAATATATTTAAATGAAAGCTGTGTTCCCCAAAGGAAAATCTTTTTTGTTTATTTTTTTAGAAAATTATTACTTAGCTGAAAGTACTGTAATGATATTTTAGATACAATACAACTTTTGATATTTAAGAGAGGTGTTGACAATAGCTTTTCAGATTGTGGAAGATTTATGTACCCTACGAGGTATGAAAGATACTACAACATCAAAATATCTGTTTTTGGAAGTCTTTCAGGCAGAAAAAAACTTGATTCATATTAGGTCAAACTGAACAAAGTAACCACATAAGGAGCAACAAACATGGTGTGAAGTAAAGCAGGGTTGGTGGATAAAATCTGCACTGAAGTTGTTAATGCTAATGGTACACCTCCTTTGAAGTTTCATTGCATTATTTCTCACCAGGCACTGTGCAGTAAGGTCCTTAAATTAGAAGATGTCATGAACGTCATTGTATCAAGTGTAACTTTCATCAGATGTCATGGTTTAAATCATCGGCAGTTTCAGACATGTTTATCTGAATTAGACTCAGATTATGATTCTACGATACTGAAGTGAGGTGGTTCAGCAAAGGAAAAGCTATAAAGTGATTTTTTTTTTCACTTCGCCATAAAATGTAATATTTCTTTCTGTAAAAATGAAAGCTTCAAGGTGCATTTTCAGATCTAGACTGGGTTTCTTGCTTAGCTTTCTTGTCTGATGTAACAGATCATCTAAATACTTTGAACATAAAACTGCAAGGTAGACTAAAGTTGGTATCAGACATGCTTATTGATGTGAAAGCGTTTGAAAGTAAACGAGAAACTTTTCTGAAATACTTAAGTGAAGGAGACTTTATGCATTATCCCACTTGCAATGAGTTGCTGAATGAAATGAAAAAAATTTTATCTGCCCCCCCACACAAAAAAAAAGATGCAACGAGGCAAAAAAAAAAAAACTTCTAAAATAGGAATTCAGAAAAATATTCAAGGACTTCCATGATCATATGGTAGAAATTCAAATGCTTCAGAACCCTGCAAAGCATTACCAGAGGGAAAAGGAATTCCAGGAAATTAACAGATAGAAATAATTGATTTGCAATCCAATGATGCACTGAAAACCAAGTTCAGAGAGAACTAACTTTTGTAACTTTATTCCTGTCTACCTGAGATTATATTCGGATTTAAAAAAGCTTGCTGTAGGTATGTTTTCAGTTATCGTGTATATCTCTGAACAAGCATTTTAAAAAATGAAACTAGTTAAATGGAAAGTTAGATCAAGGCTTACTGATGAGCATTTTCACCAAATATTGAGTCACTCTGTTACAAATATTGAAATTGATATTAATAAGTTTGCAAATAAGTTGCAACATCAAATATATCATGAAACCTGAACTAAGTAGGATTATCCCTATCTTCCATTATTGTAGACAGTAAAAAATAAAAACTTTCAAATATTTTGTTCATTTATAACAACAATACCTATATAGTTATAACAGACTCAACTCTATAGCTAAAGAAAATAGAATAAAAATGTAACTTTTTCCAGTAGTATGAATAATTCTAAAATGCGATCCTCATCTAAATTTGAAATGTAAAAGTGGCCCTTTCATGCAAAAAGGTTGAAGACCTCTGCTCTATGCAATTACCTCAACGCCCTACACATTTCTCATCTGATATACCATGTTTGCAAGGCTATTGTTCGGCATGTTAGGGTTGACAGATACACAAGAGCTTCTAAGGCTTTGCCATAGGTGACTCCTGTGCCCTTGTAGATGGCAATAAAAGCAGATGACCATTCCATCATGGAACCATTAATCTTGTGCCAGCTACACTTATGTCGTGACAAGATTAACTTGTCGTAACTTAAAACATCAAGTTGCCTACACCCTGGACACATTGACTCTGTTCCCTTGTAATTAGCGAATAATGTGATCACAAAACAGGCTGTCTATCTATCTATCTATCTATCTATCTATCTATCTATCAATCTATCTATCTATCTATCTATTTATCTATCTATCTATCTATCTATCTGTCTGTCTGTCTGTCTGTCTGTCTGTCTGTCTGTCTGTCTGTCTGTCTGTCTGTCTGTCTGTCTGTCTGTCTGTCTGTCTATCTATCTATCTATCTATCTATCTATCTATCTATCTATCTATCTATCTATCTATCTATCTATCTATCTATCTATCTATCTATCTATCTATCTATCTATCTATCTATCTATTTGATGAGTAGTTGATTATTACGGTGAGAGGGAAAGTGGTGTGTTATCAGTTTTTTTTTCATTTACATCAACAGCCTAATAAGGAGAATTGAGAGTCAAATTTTGGTTGCAAATTGGTTGCTATATCAGCCAGCAAAATTGGATATGCGAATGGCAATGTGTTGCTACCACCATCTGCCATCAGCTTGCGAATGCTTATTGAATTTTCATTTATAGAATCTCGTGCACTGGATTTGTAGTTTAATAAGATAAAAACTAAGTGTATGGTATTCAGACCATCTTTTATTACGATGAATACAATAAGTTTTTGTATTGGATAATGAAAGTTTGGATATTGGGGAAAATACAAGATTTTTATTGTTTTTTTTTAATAACCTGATTTGCTCTGAGGATACAATTCTAACCAAAGAAAAAACATTTTCATGCCTCGGAAATTTTATTTTCCTGCTACTAA
>JAXCGZ010021528.1:10000-15000 GCA_037179515.1 Halocaridina rubra
ATGTGTGAGCAGTATTCTAAGCAAGCAAGCAAGCAAGCAAACTTTACTTCCATTTCAGTACAATGGGTATTCGTCAGCCAGGGCAAGCCCCAACCCCCCACTGTGGTGTCCAACCACAGCAGTTCCTGCCAGTAAACAGCTTAAACTCTCGGTCTTGGGCGGGAACCGATCTTTCGACCTCGTGAATGCGAAGCCAGCGCGTTACCACTGTACTAGCCTTAAGTAACTGCAATGAGGAAAAGTAATAACGAAAACGAAACAAAACCCCCGATATTTTGGATGAAGATTTAGAAATTTGGATTATGTGATTCCTCCAAGACAAGTTAGAGGCTATATGGATTCCTAATATATTGATAGAGTTAAGAGGGTAAATTTCATTAGTTTTGAAGACAATAGGGTTATCAGGAGTAGAAGAAGATAAAGAGATAGCCAGAAACTGTGTCTTGGAGGCATTGAATCTAACTAAATTTTGAGTGCCCCATTCAGATACTCTCTGCAAATCGGAGTTAAGAGTAGAAGAAAGAGTGATACGAGATTGATTACGAGTAACAGATGAAGGTTGTGAAGAAAAGGCAGAGGAAAAGTGAAGGGTAGAATCATCGGCAAAGGCTGAAGAAGAGAGGAAGATGGGGACTGTAGAAGATCATTGATGAAGAGAAGGAAGAGAGCAGGTGAAATAACAGAGCCCTGTGGAACACCACTGGACACAGAGAAAGGGCTAGATGTCGCGTCATCAACAACTACAAATATAGAACGGTCAGTAAGAAAACTGGAAATCAGAGAACAGAAAGAAGGGGTAAAGCCGTAGGCAGGGAGTTTGGCCAACAGAGCCTTGTGCCAGACTCTGTCAAATGCCTTAGAGATATCAAGGGCGACGACAAAGGATTCCCCATAGTTCCTCAGAGAAGATGACCATACATGAGTAAGATAGGACAGGAGATCACCAGTGGATCTTGCCTTGCGGAAGCCGTACTGGTGATCGGAGATAAGTGAGTTACATTCAAGGCGTTTCAAGAAGTGAGCATTGAGCAAAGTTTCGAAAACTTTAGCAATAGGGGAGGTTAGAGCAATAGGTCGGTAGATACAATGAATAGAGCGGTCACCCTTCTTAGGGACAGGTTGAACTAGAGCATGCTTCCAAGATGAAGGATAGATACTGGTTGACAGAATGAGGCGAAAAAGACGGCAAAGCACGGGAGCCAGTTCATCTGCAATGCACCCAACACTTTACATCCTTCATTCACTCTGTGACACACATCTGCTTCCACTCCACCATTTGCAGCTATAACCGAGCCTAAATACTTAAACTGATTAACCTCCTCAAGTGTCTCTCCATTCAACATAACATTCAATCCAGCACCATCCTCATTTCTTATACACCTCATAACCTTACTCTTTACCACATTCACTCGCAACTTCCTTCTCTCACACACCATTCCAAATTCTGACACTAACTGACACAGCTTTTCCTCTGAATCTGCCACCACCACAGTATCATCTGCAAACAGCAACTGCTTCAGCTCCCACTCGTTATCATCCCCATCTACCACTCTTAAACCTCGACCACGCACTCGCTCATTCACCTTTCTTACAACTCCATCAATATACAAATTGAACAGCCATGGTGACATCACACATCCCTGTCTCAGTCCCACACTCACTGGAAACCACTCACTCACTTCATTCCGTACCCTAACACAAGCTTTACTGCCCTCATACAAACTCTTCACTGCATGCAACAATTTACCATTAATTTCATATAATCTCAAAACATTCCACATAGCCTCTCTATCAACTCTATCATATGCTTTCTCCAGATCCAAAAATGCAAAATACTCATCCTTACCAGTTGCTAAATATTTCTCACATAACTGCCTAACTATAAAAATCTGATCTATACAACCTCTATCTCTCCTAAAACCACTCTGCACTTCCGCAATCACATATTCTGTCTTATCCCTAATCGTATTGAGCTGTATCCTAACATACACTTTTCCTACCACACTCAACAAACTTATACCCCTAAAATGACTGCATTCATACATATCTCCCTTACCTTTGTATAGGGGCACTATACAGGCAATCACCCATTCCACTGACACCAATGACAACATAAAGCATATATTAAATACTCTCACTAACCATTCCAATGCAGTCACACCCCGTTCTTTCAACATCTCCTCTCTCACACCATCCATCCCAGGTGCTTTACCTACTTTCGATTCATACACTGCCCTTTTCACCTCCTCTCTTGTAATATCTCTCTCATTTTCACCTCCCAATACTGGCCGCTGAACCCCTCCGACTGCCACTATAGCTGCCTCTCTATCTTCCTCAACATTCAGCAAGCACTCAAAATATTCTGCCCATCTTTTCCTTGCATCGTTCCCTGTTAACATCTGTCCATTCACATCTTTCACTGTCTCTTCCATCCTCGATCCACCCTTCCTTACTCTCTTCACTTCTTTCCAAAACTTCTTTTTATTCTCCTCATATGACCTACTAAAATCCTGTCCCCACCTTACACTTGCCAACCTTTTCTCTTCCTCTACCTTCCGCTTGGTTTCCACATTTTTCTCCCTATATCTTTCATACTTCTCCCTACTTTTACACTGCAGCCATTCCTCAAAAGCCATCTTTTTCTCTTCCACCTTCATTTTCAGCCCTTCATTCCACCACTCACTGCCCCTCCTCATGCCACCTCCAACAAACCTCTTTCCACACACATCACTTGCATGCCCCACAAAACATTCTTTCAACAACCCCCAATCCTCCCCTAACTACCCAACTTCTCTTTCTTTCACCCTGTCATATGCCACTCTCAACCTGTCCAGATATTCCTGTCTCTTCTCTGGCTTTTTCAACTCTTCCACCTTCACTATTTCCCTTCTACATCCCCCCACACTATTTCACCACTTTTTGCTACTACCACTTTTGCTTCAACCAAAAATTGATCAGACATCCCAGTAGCCACACCCATGAATGCATGTACATCTCTCACTCTACCAACCATGCTCTTTGCTACCAACACATAATCCATCAATGCTCTTTCTTTCACTCTTCTATTTGCCACTCTCATCCATGTATACTTATTTATTAACTTCTTAAATAAACTATTACCTATCACCAACTCTTGCTCCACACACATATCTAACAGTTTCACGCCACTCTCATTCCCACCTGGTACCCCATACTTTCCTACAACACCTTCTATCTCTCCATCACCAACTCTGGCATTCAATTCACCCAACAAAACTACATAGTTCCTTCTACTCAGACCATCCACACATCTAGTTAACTCATTCCAGAATTCATCCCGCTCTTCCTCACTTCTCTCACATTCTGGCCCATAAGCACTAACAAAAGCCCAACATTCCCTTCTTATCCTAGCCCTCACCCACATCAGCCTAGATTACACTTCTTTCCATTCCACTACCTTATTTACCATCCATTCACTCAGCAATAATGCCACACCCTCTCTCGCTCTCCCCCTTTCAACCCCAGACACCTTACCCGTAACATCACCAAATGCCACTTCTCCTTTTCCTTTCATCTTCGTCTCACACAATGCCAATACATCCATCCTCCTCCTACCAAACATATATCCAATCTCACATCTTTTGCTCTCTATCGTACTACAACCACGCACATTTAGACACCCCAAAACTAGAGTTTGGGGAGAAGTTATTCTCCCCTCTACTCCCCTCCTTCTTTGACGTCTCGCAGGAGGTTGATACAAGGGGGGTATTCCTAGTCCCCCGCCCCATCCACTTTAATCGCTTTTAGTCACCTTATATATATATATATATATATATATATATATATATATATATATATATATATATATATATATATATATATATATATATATATATATATATATATATATATATATATATATATATATATATATATATATATATATATATATATATATATATATATATATATATATATATATATATATATATATATATATATATATATATATATATATATATATATATATATATATATATATATATATATATATATATATATATATATATATATATATATATATATATATATATATATATATATATATATATATATATATATATATATATATATATATATATATATATATATATATATATATATATATATATATATATATATATATATATATATATATATATATATATATATATATATATATATATATATATATATATATATATATATATATATATATATATATATATATATATATATATATATATATATATATATATATATATATATATATATATATATATATATATATATATATATATATATATATATATATATATATATATATATATATATATATATATATATATATATATATATATATATATATATATATATATATATATATATATATATATATATATATATATATATATATATATATATATATATATATATATATATATATATATATATATATATATATATATATATATATATATATATATATATATATATATATATATATATATATATATATATATATATATATATATATATATATATATATATATATATATATATATATATATATATATATATATATATATATATATATATATATATATATATATATATATATATATATATATATATATATATATATATATATATATATATATATATATATATATATATATATATATATATATATATATATATATATATATATATATATATATATATATATATATATATATATATATATATATATATATATATATATATATATATATATATATATATATATATATATATATATATATATATATATATATATATATATATATATATATATATATATATATATATATATATATATATATATATATATATATATATATATATATATATATATATATATATATATATATATATATATATATATATATATATATATATATATATATATATATATATATATATATATATATATATATATA
>JAXCGZ010021528.1:20000-30000 GCA_037179515.1 Halocaridina rubra
GAATACAAACTGTCTGGTAGTTGATTTGGCCCGAGATATTGGAGTGGAAATACAGGAATCAGATATTAGTGTCAGCCATAGACTCCCAGGTAAGCCTAGGCATAATAGTACTCCAAGTACCCCCCCACGACCAAGGTTAATTATTGCTAAGTTTGTCAGGCGTGAAACAAAAAGTACAATTATGCGCAACAAGAAAAAGCTGAGGGAAATGCAGAATACCAGGAAAGAAGTGTACATAGAAGTTGACCTCACTCCCCTCCGTGGTAGACTAATTAGGGAAATTAAAAAAGATCAATCAGTGAAAGCTTGTTGGTCCATAGACGGAAGGATTGTGTGAGTTGTGAAAGAAGGTGACCACGAAGTTAAAAAGGTTATAGATTGCCCTGCAGACTTGGAACCCAAACTAGGATGGAGCAGAGAAAAGGAAATAGAGCTCGGTTTTCTTTTGAAACTCTAGGTAAGGCCAGACCCCTGCCAGTCAGTATATTTGGACCATAATTATGTGCAGCATCACCAAGAAAGTAACATTAGTCTGGTGGGATTAAACGTCTGTGGCCTTTCTTATAAATTTAATCTAGGTATCCTAGAGGAATTTGCCCAGGATTTTGATATTTTATGTATCTCGGAAACCAAGTGTGATCAAGTTGACAGTGATACCATCCCGGGTTTTTGTCCATTTGTTATGCCCAGGAAGAACACTCTGCATAGACATGGAGGTGTCCATGGTTTATGTGTATTTGTTAAGGATTGTTATGCAAATCAAGTAAGTGTTGTGGAAAATGCCACATGTGACTCAGTGTTTTGGTTAAAAATTGACAGTGTATTATTTGGTGCAGCTTTCATACTAGGCTCAGTATATATTCCCCATGAAGGTTCTCCATTTTTTAATAAAGATGTTTTTGATGATCTCGCTAATGATCTTATAAATCTTAAGGTAGCCTATGATATTCCTTTTGTATTGATAGGTGATTTCAACTCAAGAACAGGATTGGAATCAGACTTCATTGAATTTGAGAGATGTGTTCTTGAAGAAGTTGGGATTCAGTTGTTTGAGGATGATTCCTTTAATACTAAGCCAATGCTTGAACTACTAAATATTGAAACAGCTAGACATAATAAAGATCATTGTGTAAATAATAATGGTAAGAGTTTGCTAGAACTGTGTAAAAGCCTAGATTTAAAAATTATAAATGGTAGAGCAGGAGAAGATTGTGGTATTGGAGATTATACATGCCACAATTCTAGAGGTAGCAGTACTATTGACTATATTTTATCATCACCAGAGTTATTTCCCAAGGTTAAGGATTTTTATGTGCATAACTTAGACTACTGTTTGTCAGATTCCCACTGTGCTACTTCAGTATCCTTATCTTCCAAAAATACCCATCCCAAGACCACTCCAAAGCCTTCCACTACCACATGCAAAAATGAGCTCAGCCCTGACTCCTCCCTTAGTAATGAATGTTGCAAAGCCAAGTGGGACCCCCAATTAAGGAATGAGTACAGAGTATCCTTCAGTGAACATGAAATTGGCTTCTTGAAGGATAAAATGGATGCTCTCAACCTGGAAACAGCTACACAAGCTGAAATTAATGATATAGCTAAGGGTTTATGTAACTTGTATGTAGATCCTGCCAAAAAAATTAGGAATGTGCAAAACACAGAGGCCACGGCAAAAAAAGTCATCACGAGACACCTAAAAAAATAAACCTTTGTTTAATCCAGATTGCAAAGCTTTAAGAAGTGAGTACTTTAGAGTAAAAAAAGGTTGAAAAAAGAAAAACAGAAGAAGCCAGAATAGAGCTTAGAAACAGGGCCAGGGAATACAAAAAGTTTATTAGGAATACTATGAAGGGTTATCATAGGAAACTCCATAAAACTTTGCAGGGAATTAAAAATTCTAAGCCAAAGGATTACTGGGATATTATATGTAATGCATATAAGCAACCAGAAAAACTAGGTAAAATTGCAATAAACACTTTCATGGAGCATTTTAAGAAACTTTGTAATAAAGCTGAGGGGGGGGGGAAACAGGAGAAAACACTTCTTTTGACCCTAGAAATATTAATCACTCAATAAATGATCACATCAATAAGCTGTTTACTGTATTAGAAGTTAAGACTGTAATTCGCAAATTGAAAAACAAAAAGCATGTGGTATTGACAATGTTATAAATGAATACATGAAGAATTGTCCTGAGAATGTTATTGCTGCCATGGTCAAACTATTTAACATTGTTTTACAGACAGGAATAGTGCCTACTGACTGGTGCATTGGTGTAATTAAGCCCTTGTATAAGAAAAAAGGCTCTATTGATGATCCAGACAATTACAGAGGTATTACCTTATTAAGTTGTATTGGCAAAGTTTTTACAGCATGTCTAAATGAACGCCTGTTAGCTTGCCTTGAGGGTGCAGGCATCATGGGGGAGGAGCAAGCTGGTTTCAGAGAAGGTTACAGTACCATTGATCATATATTTGTATTACACTCCCTTATTGACCTATACCTTTTCAAACATAAGCGCATTTATTGTACTTTAATAGATTATAAAAAAGCATTTGATTTAGTTGACAGGTCTTCTTTGTGGTGTAAATTAATTTCAAATGGTATCAATGGCAGGGTTATTAGAGTTATATATAATATGCATGAAAATGCTAAGTCCTGTGTCAAGTTAGGCAATTCAATCTTTGAATATTTCCCTTGCAATGTTGGTGTTAGACAAGGTGAAAACTTGTCACCTCTGTTGTTTGCTGTGTATTTGAATGACTTTGAATATATTGTAAGTAGGAACTACAAAGGGCTTGACCTATGTGCTTCTGAAATACGCAATAACCTTAGTGATGACGATATCGAAGTGTTCGTAAGAATGTTTGTACTCTTATACGCTGATGATACTATTGTTATGGCAGAATCAGCAGAAGACTTGCAAATTGCTTTAAATGCTGATCATGAATATTGTAATTTGTGGCACCTTTCAGTTAATACCAGCAAGACAAAAATAGCAATATCTCGAGAGGCAAGGTTAGATCATAACCCCATATCTTGTTTGGTAATTCTGAGTTGGAAGTGGTAGATGATTATGTTTACCTGGGTACAACCTTTAACTTTAATGGATCTTTTAATAAAGCAATTAAAAAGCAAATCACTTAGGCCCAAAGAGCTATGTATAGTCTATTGACTAAAGCCAGAAGGTTAGCATTGCCAGTAGATATCCAATGTGAACTCTTTAATCAGCTGGTCACTCCAGTTCTCCTTTATGGCAGTGAAGTATGGGGATTCCACAAACTAGATCAAATTGATGTATTTCATAGAAAATTTTTAAAAGGTCTTCTCCACATAAAGAAAAATTCAGCAAACTGTATGGCTTATGGTGAACTGGGTCAACTTGGCTCGACCAGCAAAGTCGAAAGGAGAATGATGGACTTCTGGTTGAGGATATGCCAGGGTAAACAACATAAGCTATCTCACACTATGTACTCACTATTACGTAAGCTGCATGACAACAACGAATTTAAGTCCAGGTGGATAGTTAAAATAAAAAGTAGCCTTGACAAATGTGGTCTCTCTAACATTTGGATTAATCCAAATTCTTTCAACCAAATCTGGGTCAAAAAATGTATTGCCCTTAGGCTCAGTGATATTGATAAACAAAATTTAATAGGTAAAATTAATGATAATAGGTTATGTGCAAATTATAAAATGTTTAAAAAAGAACTAGGTATAAGTAAATATCTGCTTGATTTAGACTTTCTCGATAGGGTGAACCTCACCAGATTTAGATGTGGTAATCATAAACTTCCCATTGCCAATAATCGATACTCAGATACACAGGGTCCTATGTTTTGTACAATGTGTGATAACCAGGAAGAAGGAGACGAGTATCACTACATCCTGATATGTCCAGCTTTTAGTAGTCTAAGGGTGCTGTATATAAAAAGGTACTATTTTACAAGGCCAAATAGGTTTAAGTTCGAACAGTTATTCAATGTAGAAAGTAGGAAGCAAATGTGCAATCTCGCTAAATTTACTAGAATTATTATGGATCAATTCTGATTTACATTACTCTTGAATTTTGTTACTAGTCTGTATGGATCTCATTTGCAACCAAATGTATAATTAAGTTACAGTATATGCCAAATTATATATGTATAATTATTCTTCTTCTTCTTCCTCTATTTGCGTTCCCATTTTCATATGGGGTCGCATCTCTTCACTAGTCGTCTCCACTGGTTTCGGTCCATCACTTGCTCCTCCCCCAGCTGTCTCTCTCTGAGATCCTCCTTCAGTCGGTCCTTCCACCGTAGTTTAGGTCTTCCTCGTCTACGTCTGCCCTCCACGTCCATCTCCATCACTCTCACACCCACGTAGTCTTCTTCTCTCCTCTTCACATGACCGAACCACTGTAATCTCCTCTCCTGCGCTTTCGCCGACGCCTCCACCACCTTCACTGTACCTCTGATCTGGTCATTTTGTATCCTGTCCTCCCTCGTCACCCCACACATACACCTCAGCATTCTCATTTCTGCGACATCTATCTTCCTTTCTTGAACCTTTTTCACCGGCCACGTCTCTGCTCCGTACAGCAACGCTGGTCTCACAACTGACTTGTACACATTTCCTTTCACTCTAGCACTGATTTTCTTGTCACATAGCACCCCTGATGTTCTCTTCCAGCTGTTCCACGCTACCTGGATCCTATGATCAATCTCTCTCTTTAGGTCTCCATCCTTCGTTATGTAGGAGCCGAGGTATTTGAAGGCATCCGCCTTTGGGAGCTTGTGGTCTTGCATGAACAGGTCGCCTCCTTGTGTCACATTGCACTCCAGGTACTCCGTTTTCTGTCTGCTCACCTTCAGTCCGTAATCCTCCAGCAAACCCCTCCATAGCTCCAACCTCTCTTGCAATTCTTCACGGCTCTCGGAGACCAAAACAATATCGTCTGCAAAGAGCATGCTCCATGGTGCCTCCTTTGTCACTTCCTCCACCATCACATCCATGAGAAGGTTAAATAGATAGGGGCTAAGAGCTGATCCCTGATGGAGTCCAACTTTCACCTGAAAAGGCTCTGTAGTGCCAACTGTACTTCTTACTCTTGTTGTGGGTTCCCTGTATATGTCCTGAACTATCTTGACATACTTCTCCTTCACTCACTTCGACCTCATACTCCTCCACACCTCGCTTTTCGGGACCCGATCATAAGCTTTTTCCAGGTCAATAAACGCCATGTACAGCCCTCTTTGCTTATCTCTATATTTTTCCATTGTCTGCCTCATTGCGAATACTGCATCCATTGTTCCTCGACCTTTCATAAAACCAAACTGCTCACTACAAACTTCTGTCTCCTCCCTCAGCCTTTTATCCAACACTCTTTCCAGCAGTTTCATAGTGTGAGATGTTAGCTTAATTCCTCTATAGTTGTTGCAACTCTGGATGTCTCCCTTTTCTTTGAAAATCAGTACCATTATACTATCTCTCCACTCGTTCGGGATAGTCTCTTCCTTCATCACCATGTTCAGGAACTTTGTCAGCACCCGTATCCCTTCCTCGCCCAAACTCTTCCATACCTCTGCAGGAATCTGGTCTGGCCCTACTGACTTTCCATTTTTCATCTTCTTCAACGCTTCTCTGACTTCCGCCTCACTCACAGGGTCTACCTCTCCCTCCATTCCCACTCCTCCACCTCTTCGTATTCTTGGATTTTCCTGATTTAGAAGTTCTTCGTAGTAGTCCCTCCACCGCATTTTAATCATGTCGGGGTCAGTAAGCACTCTTCCGTTCTTATCCTTGATTTGCTTTATTGATGTTAGGTCCTTTGTCGATCTGTTCCTTTCTTTTGCTAACTTATAGATTCTCTTCTGTCCCTCCTTTGTTTCAAGGTTCTCATACATATCCTGCAGTGCTGCTGCACGTGCCTGTGCTACAGCCCTCTTCGCCTCCTTATTTGCATCTTTCAACATAGCTTTACGCTCCTCTGTTCTTTCCTTGTCGTAAGCTTTCTTCATCTCTTTCTTCTTTTCTATCTTCTCTTTGTAATTTGAGGACCACCACCAAGACTCTTTTCCGTTTCTCGGCTTCTTTCCAGATGACTTTCCGAGGACTTCCTCTGCCGTACTCCTGATCACTTCACTGTTCCTTTTCCACCACTGATCCACCTCCTCTGCCTCTTCTATCCTTTGTAGTGCTTTCCTCTTGAACTCCTGCCGCACCACCTCATCCTTGAGTTTCCACCACTTGATCCTAGGTTCTCCCCTCTCGACTCCGGTCCTTCGCGTCCTTACAACCAGCTTCGCCACAACTGGGCTGTGCTGCGCTCCCACACTCTCTCCTTGTAGTACTTTGCAGTCTTCCACTTCTCGGATGTTTTCTCTTCGATACAGGAGGAAGTCGATTTGACTCTCTCTGGGACCACTTCTGTATGTCCGATAGCTGTTTTTCATGAAGAACGTGTTCAGGATCGCCATGTCAAATGCTATGGCAAAATCCAGCACGCTCTCCCCCTCCTGGTTTTTCACTCCAGTACCTTTGCCTCCATGAACTCGTCTCACTCCATCGTTGTCATGTCCTATATGCCCGCTTAAGTCGCCGCCCACGACACACCTCTCCCCCGGCGGGACCTCCCTCTGTACTTCGTCCATTTCTTGCCAGAACATTTCCTTCTCTGCGTCATCGCACCCAACTTGGGGGGCATATGCGCTGATCACGTTTATTGCTTCCTGACCATATACCAACTTGATCCTCAAAATCCTGCTGCTCTTCCTCACCACCTCCACCAGCTCCTCCTTGGTTTGGGGGTCTAGCACCATACCCACTCCATTTCTTCCTCTCTCATCCGCTCCACCGTATATCAACTTGTAGCCTCCACCCAAATCTCGCGCTTTATTTCCTTTCTATCTTGTCTCTTGTACACACAGTATGTTAATCTTCCTTCTCTCCATCAAATCCGCAACTTCTCTTCCTCTACCGGTCATGCTACCGATGTTAAGAGTAGCAATCCTCAGGGTATGGACTCGCTTCTTTAGCCACACCCGTCCATATTGATGCGGTAACCCTCGTCCAGTTTCAACAGAGGTCGGGCTCCTCTGTGCGTCGCGTGAGCGGGGTACGCCCTGGCCATCTTCGGTATTCTCTCGACTGCTATCCATGGGTTTTGGCAAAAGGGTTTTACAGCCGGATGCCCTTCCTGACGCCAACCCTCCCCATTTTTCCGGGCTTGGGACCGGCACTGGGCTGCTATTTCTAGCAACCCAGAGGCTGGGTTCTATGTATAATTATAAAAAAAAAAATATATATATGTATAATTATTAATGTATACAAAGAAAGTAAATTTATTTTTTCTTCTATTTTTTTTTTTGTAAATACTAATATTAGTCTTTAGCATATAAGTATTAACTTGTCTCTTAACTGCAATTATGCAGTGCATAAAATGAAACTATTTTGTTCTTGTTGCCGTCAGCTTTACATTTTCTTTAAATTTTTTGTAATCTAATGTCACTGTATGTACTCTCATACTCTGAAATGGGTCGTTAGAGCTTAAAATAAACCTTTGAAACCTTTGCCATTGCTACCGCACCTGCTGACCTCGCTCTTCACATATCTAATGCCCAAGGTGATTACTCCTACCTGCAGTCTACATATCTTGAAGTCTTCAAACCAGAACTTCGCCTATCTTCCCGCACACCTGCAAGTCATGGTATTTTCTATTTCATACGAACTTCAGGTCCTCCAGTATTCTCAAAATTTCGTCGGCTGTCTCCAGAAAAACTTACCACAACAAAAAAGGTCTTCAAGGAAATGGGAGAAATGAGTCTATATCAAAAGGCATCCAGCCCAGGGGCATCCCCATTGCACATAGAAATAAAAAGGGACGATACACTTCGACCCTGCGACAATGTTCAAAGGCATTCCTCCTCAACATCCGTGACACTGAGGAGTGGATATCCATTGACCGCTTGAAAGTCGCCCACCTTCAAGAAGATGATCCTTCTCCTATTCATTCCTCTAGGGCAGGACGCCCTTTAGTCTCTTCTAAGGGGAGAGCATTGTACAAACGTGCAAATTGTAAATAATATTTTTTTTATCAAAATATGTAACTATTGTAAATAGGTAATCATTTAGTAATTATTAAGTTATTTCAAAGTTGTATTTAATGGGTCAATAATTAATCTTGGGTTGTTTGTAACTTCTCCCACTGAAATAGCTGTACATATAAGTAACCCTGAATTTAATCATTAAACCAGTTCAATATTCTGCTTGTATTGGTGAACATCCTCTTTTATATATTAAGTAAAATAACTCTTGCTTTCCGTTTGAAGTAGTGAAGTAACTACAGTCGTTACAATATATATATATATATATATATATATATATATATATATATATATATATATATATATATATATATATATATATATATATATATATATATATATATATATATATATATATATATATATATATATATATATATATATATATTGATATTGATATATTTATATTTATATTTATATTTATATTTATATTTATATCTATATCTATATTGATATTTATGTTTATATCTATATTTATATTTATATATCTTTCTCTTTTTCCTCCCGCAGGTAGGCTGTTTAGTCTGTCAGTGCAAAGCATCTTCCTATTTCATTCCGCTCTGTCCCGGAAGATATCCTCCTCCTCCAATCTATTCAGTCTTCTCATTCTATATTTTGTTAAGATTTCTTATATACTATCCCTCCATCTTTTTCGTGGGCGACCTGTGGGCCTTCTTCCGTTTGGTGTTCATTTGAATGCTAGTTTTGGAATTCTTGCCTTCTCCATTCTCTGTACATGTCCCAGCTACCTCATCTTAGCTTGCTCAATTTTTATTTCCAATGATACCACTCCTAGTCTTCTTCTAAGTTCTTCACTCCTTATTCCATCCATTCGTGTTTTTCCGAGTATAAGTCTGATAGGTTTCATTTCTGCAGCTACTAAACTACTCATGTTTGTTGTAGTCAATGTCCACGTTTCAACTCCATGTTGGTATAAGGACAGTTGTGTAGACTAGTTTCTTAAGTTCTGCTGGGATATGTTTTTCTTTGAACAATGGGTAGAGCATGTGGAATTGTCTACAGTATTTATTGATTCTTTCAATAATATCATTGTGCATACCTTCAGTTGATTTAATCTTTTCTCCAATATACTTAAATTCTTTTGCTTGTGGGAGGGTAGTTCCATTGAGACTTAAATTTAGGATCTCTTCTCCTCTACCAAATACCATGACTTCAGTCTTCACATTATTCATCTTCATTCCCACTTCTTCAAGTACCCTATCCTATCTCTCCGCCGCCTCCTGCAATACATCACCACTTGTTTCCCAATGGCAAATATCATCTGCGTAGGATAATGTCCTCATTGGTGTTTCTTGCTGGTTGTTTACTTGTTTCATGATTTTGTCCATATAGGTTATGAACAACAAAGGTGACAAAACACTCCCCTGCTTCACCCCAGATGTTATTTCAAATAATTTTTCATTTTTTTACTATATGCTTACTTTGCTTATGCATGGACTGTACGTGCTCTTGATTGCTTTCAGTAGTTGACCATTTATTCCATAATCGTGTAGGCATTTCCACAATCTTTTTCTAGGTGCAGAGTCAAAAACCTTGTGCAGATCAATGAAAATCATGTACAATTTATTATCGAATTCCCAGGCTTTTTCCATCAGTTGTCAAATGGAAAATATCATATCTGTTGTACCTCTGCTGTTTCGAAGCCATGCTGCCATTCTCCCAGTTGTGGTTCATTGATAATCCTAGCTCTTTTTTCTAATATTCTTTCATACAATTTAGCTACATGATTTATTAAGGAAATGCCTCTATAGTTTTCACATTTTGTTGGGTCTCCTTTCTTGAAAAATGGGCAAATGGTTTGCTTACCCCAATCTTCAGGGCCAATACCTTCTAATGAGGATTGGTTGATGATGTCTACTAGATATGTTCTTATATTTTCACTTGCCTCCTTG
>JAXCGZ010021528.1:40000-41978 GCA_037179515.1 Halocaridina rubra
TATATATATATATATATATATATATATATATATATATATATATATATATATATATATATATATATATATATATATATATATATATATATATATATATATATATATATATATATATATATATATATATATATATATATATATATATATATATATATATATATATATATATATATATATATATATATATATATATATATATATATATATATATATATATATATATATATATATATATATATATATATATATATATATATATATATATATATATATATATATATATATATATATATATATATATATATATATATATATATATATATATATATATATATATATATATATATATATATATATATATATATATATATATATATATATATATATATATATATATATATATATATATATATATATATATATATATATATATATATATATATATATATATATATATATATATATATATATATATATATATATATATATATATATATATATATATATATATATATATATATATATATATATATATATATATATATATATATATATATATATATATATATATATATATATATATATATATATATATATATATATATATATATATATATATATATATATATATATATATATATATATATATATATATATATATATATATATATATATATATATATATATATATATATATATATATATATATATATATATATATATATATATATATATATATATATATATATATATATATATATATATATATATATATATATATATATATATATATATATATATATATATATATATATATATATATATATATATATATATATATATATATATATATATATATATATATATATATATATATATATATATATATATATATATATATATATATATATATATATATATATATATATATATATATATATATATATATATATATATATATATATATATATATATATATATATATATATATATATATATATATATATATATATATATATATATATATATATATATATATATATATATATATATATATATATATATATATATATATATATATATATATATATATATATATATATATATATATATATATATATATATATATATATATATATATATATATATATATATATATATATATATATATATATATATATATATATATATATATATATATATATATATATATATATATATATATATATATATATATATATATATATATATATATATATATATATATATATATATATATATATATATATATATATATATATATATATATATGTTTTATAAGTTTTGTTTCACTGAAGGGCTTCCTTACTATTAAGTCCTGTATGTTAACAGTTTGTACATATATATATATATATATATATATATATATATATATATATATATATATATATATATATATATATATATATATATATATATATATATATATATATATATATATATATATATATATATATATATATATATATATATATATATATATATATATATATATATATATATATATATATATATATATATATATATATATATATATATATATATATATATATATATATATATATATATATATATATATATATATATATATATATATATATATATATATATATATATATATATATATATATATATATATATATATATATATATATATATATATATATATATATATATATATATATATATATATATATATATATATATATATATATATATATATATATATATATATATATATATATATATATATATATATATATATATATATATATATATATATATATATATATATATATATATATATATATATATATATATATATATATATATATATATATATATATATATATATATATATATATATATATATATATATATATATATATATATATATATATATATATATATATATATATATATATATATATTATATATA
>JAXCGZ010021529.1:0-41942 GCA_037179515.1 Halocaridina rubra
CAGCTTATCTTGGAGTACAAATACTGAAAGAAACCTAGGCCTTGCCTGCCGGTATGATGCTGAAGAAATTTTGTCACTTAGGCCTATCTTGTCAATTACAAATATCTTGTCACTCTTATATCTTGTCACTCCTATATCTTGTCACTCCTATATCTTGTCACTCCTATATCTTGTCACTCCGGGGTCACCACTTTATAGTTCAATGTGACAAGATATCAAGATTACCACAATATCATTTAAGGTAACAAAATAGGCCAAAGTCATTAATTTTCAAGAAATTTTATGTATCAAAAATGAACAGACCAAAAGTATCACACTAGACGAAAAAGGCAGCAAATACAGAGTCAGTGTTGCCATAAAACAGAAAACCAAAACAACGTACAGTTCGTTATGACAAAAAGAAGCAAAATTAGGGGATCAGTTTAGAACAACAACAAAATTATTAATAAATAAAGTGAAAATATATATATCAATTAATAAATAAATTAATATATAAATAAAGAAGACATATATCATACCACTACAACACTCCAAATAAAGAAAGAAAATACACTATGCCACTACAAGTCTTTGATAATCTCATTCATTCTAGTATTTGAATCCCAGGAGTCAACTTGGTGGGGAGACATGACCATAATAAAAGTAGGGTTTTCGGGCTGATTACGAAACTTAAAGAGCTATGTGGCCCAAAGAATATTGTAACATTCATCGAATCGGTAAATACGCTAAGAAAAAAATGCAAGAGAGATGAAAGTAAACTTTGAGAGAGGGAACAAGAATTCAGAAGAGCGTTCATTCGTCCATATTGAACACAGAAATAGATGGAAAGACTCTAAAGTTCTTTACAAGAAGCTAAAAGGTTAAATGAGGGAGGACATAATTTCAGGGTCCATCCAACCAAAGGGGTGATAAAGAATATGCTAGGATATCAGCTAATGCAGCCTCATTATGAGTGCTCTACACAAATGTTCATGGGATAGCTGGTAAGGTAGTAGAACTAAAGGATTGTATATACGATAGTAATGCAGATATAGTAGCAGTTGCAGAGATTAAGTTAAGTGGGGATATAAACAGTATCACAATTTTCGTTGATTATTTCAAAATAATGAAGGTTAAAAGATCTGAGAGAAATGGTAGGGGGATACCTTTGTTTATAAGTGAAAGGTTTCAGGTAGAAGAAATAAACTTTGCTGTAGAAAGTGAGTTCAAGGAATTTGTTGTAGCTCGAATAAATGCGTGTTCAGAGAGCATTATGTGCTATTGTATGCAGTTCACCAAGAAATCAATAAAGGCTAGAAGTGTATGAGGAAAGTAATGAGGGTACTAGTCAAGCTATTAACTCAGATGTAAGAATCACTTTGAAGAGAACGTGTAGGATTTTGATTAAGGGGAATTTTAATCATAGAAAGACAGATTGAACTAGCCTTAGCCTACTAAATAAGGAGGAGTCTTTTTTGGCAAGATTCCTAAGTTGTGTACATGAAAAGTTCCTGCACCAACAAGTACTGGAATCAACGAGGACAAGGGGCGGAGATAAGCTATCACTCCTCGATCTAGTATTCACAGATAAAACGTTGCAAATTAGCAAATTTGAGAATGAGCCTCCAATTGGAAAAGTGACCCATGTATGTTGCTGATAGAGAAAATAATCGAAGATGTTCTGCCACCCGAGAGTAGAGAAAATAAGAAAGAGATGCGGAAGAACTAGGCAAATGGAGATAACTACAATATTAATTATCATTTTGCAGGTATTGACAGGAAGACCGTATCCAACAGCTCTATACAAGAGATGTATAAAATCTTTTGTTAGGAATATGAGAAGACAGTTACTTGATGCATGCCATCCACCAAAATAGCATTTATTGATAAGCCTGAGAGAAATGGTTCAATAAAGAATGTAAGAGACAAATACTGAAATAGCTTTAGAAGGAGAATAAGTATAAATGCCTGACAGACTTACAAACGAGAGAGAAATGTTTACCTACGTAAATGAAGAGAGGTGAAGAAGGATTGTGCATTCAAAATTTTAAGGGAAAATATGGTAGGTATCATTGAGAAGAAAATTGGGAGCGACCAATAGTTGGGGAGTTACGAGAACAGGGCTCTTTCCCAGAAGCAAAATTAGGTAAGTACAATTAAGTGATTACATATATATAGAAGACTTTCAAGAATTCAGAACAGTGCTCATTCAATAATATAAAATACAGAAATAGATGGAAAAGGATAAAAGTTGGTTACGAAAAGTAAAAAATTAAGTGAGGGAAGAAATAAAGAAGAGAACATAAATTTCTGGTTCAGGGTTCATTCAGTCAAAGGGGTGATAAGGAAAGAGCTAGGATACCAGAGAAAGTAGCCTCATTACGATTGCCAAGCACAAAACCTGATGAGGTAGCTAGAAGGCAGTAGAATTAAAGGGTCGGATACATGACATTAAGGCAGATATAATAGCAGTTACAGAGGCTAGATTAAGTGATGATATGAATTGTGGCACCTATGGGTTTCAAAATAATGAGGGCTGAAAGATCTGAGATGACAGGTGGAGTTATAACTTTGCTTGTAAGTTAAATGTTTCAAGTTGAGGAAGTAAACTTTGCTATGCAAAGTAATTTAAAGAGGGTTTTTTTTTATTTAATACGGGTTCAGAGAGCATTATAATAGCTGTTGCATATAATCCACTGAGAAACCAATAGAGTCAAAAGATTTATGAGGAAAGAAATAGGGGTACAGTTGATGCTATAAATTTGCTTGTAAATATTGTACTGGTAAATTTGTTTGATATAGATTATGGGAGATTTTAATCATAGAGAAATAGATTGGAATAGTTCTGACCGACACAAATAGGAGTATTCTTTTGGTACATGATTTCTAAATTGCATAAAAGGAACTTTCCTCTACCAATATATACTAAAACCAACAAGGATCAGGAATGGAGATGAGCCATCACTGTTCAATCTAGTCCTCACAGATAGTGTGTTGGATATTGGTATAAACTGAATAAAAGCCACGAACTGAAAGAGTGGCAGATGTGTGTTGTTGCAGTAGTATTTTATCAAAGATGTTCTGCCTGAGAGTAGGGGAACTGAGAAGAAAATAAAGAGGGGGTATCCAAACGGAGATTACAACAAAAACAATAACCATTTTGAAGCTTTCGAATTGGGGATCATATTAACCAACATAGCAGAATGAGCGTTGTACGACATCTTTGTAAGAAATATGAAAAGAAAGTAAGCTAATGCATACCATCCACCAAAATAGGGACTATTAATTCCCAGAGATAAATGATTCAATAATAAGTGTAAGAAAGATAAGAAGTGGAAAGACAAATGCCGTAATAGGCATAAAGAGGATAAAGGTTATAATTTCCAGGCAGACTTACAAACGAGGCAGAGATGATTACCTAAGAACTAGTAATTACCAGGTAGGCTAAAGAATATCCCAAACATTCTGCAGCTTTTCCAGAGGAAAGTTAATGGTCAAACAACAGGTTTTAAAGATAGAGAAGGCAAATGGAAGCATTATTGAGATTGATGGAGGGATGTGCAAAGTAGTGAGCAAATATTTTCAGTCAGTATTTACAGTTGATAATACATCACATACTTACATTGCAAAGGCAAAAGCTCGTGGGCCGGTAATAGAGAACATCATCTTTTTAACTTCAGAAGTATAATAAGCTTTGATGGAGTTAGGTGCCCATAAGGCTATGGAGCATAAAGACCTATCACTTTATGTACTTGAGAAGTGTGTTAAGCCATCATCGGTGGTGTTGCTCATCATATTTGGAGACTCACAGGAATATGGGGAGATTCCAAAATGTTGAAAGCTAGCAAACGTAGTGCTAATCTTCAAAAATGGAAGGAGAGTTACAGTTCTAAACTAAAGGCCTGTTTTCTTGACCAGCATAGTTTGCAAAGTTATGGAGAACCTACTAAGAAATCACATTTGGACTCCTTGAATTTTTCATCAGTGAGACAACATGTACAGTAAAGTACTTACTAACATTTCATGAAGAGGTAAGCTATATCTCACAAGAGAGAGAAGACTGGGCATATTGCATATGCTTAGATTTTCAGAGAAGCCACAAGTATTGGCAAGATTTAGAGTCGCTATTGTTCATTGCATATGTAACCTACCAGAATCTGTAAATGCATTTTTGAAAATGTCTGCAGATGGTTCAAAGATTGTGAAGAAAGTAATAGATGAGGACAATGGTAGAAAACTTAAAGAAAACCTAGATATTCTGCATGAGTGGTCAAAAAGGGGCTAATGAGATTGAATACTAATGTTAGGTAATGAGAATGGGCACAAGTGCAAGAAGGCCCAAGTTTGGGTACTCAACAGTAGGTGCAGAACTGCAAGAGACAGAGAATAAGAAAGATCTAGGGGTTCTTTGTACAGCATATGTAAATGACCTACCGGAGTATGTAAATTCATTTTTGAATATGTTTTCAGATTATGCAAGTATTGCGAAGAAAGTTGAAGACGAGAACAATGGAAGAAAAATTCAGGAGGACCTAAATAGTCTGCATGAGTGATCAGAAAAGTGGCCAATGAAAGTTAATACTTCAAACTGTAAGGTGATGAAAAATGGATAAAAAGTTATATATTCATTTTTTAATATGTTTTTTAGATGATGCAAAGATTGTAAAGATAGTTAAAGACGAGCACAATGTTAGAGAACTTCAGGAAAACCTAAATAGCTTACATGAGTGGTCAGAAACGTGGCTAATGATATTCAGTAATTCAAAATGTAAGGTGATGAGAATGGGTACAAGTGAAAGAAGGCCCAAGCTTGGGTACTTAATAGCTGGTGCAGAACTTCTAGAGACAGTGACTGAACGAGATCTAGGAGTAAACATATGGGCAGATTTGGCTTCGGAAATGCATATAAATGACATAGTAAGGATTACATGTGCTTTATTAGCAAACGTAAGGGAAGCCTTCAGACACAGCGATAAGGAAATTCTCAAGAAATATTAATGTAACTTAGGCGAGGCAAAACCTTGAATATGTAGTACCCTTTTGGACAAAGCACTCGAGTAAGTACATAAACAAGCTGAAAAATTGTCTGGTACCAGAAATACTCAATCTCAGTTATGAGGAAAGACTGGGGAATTTAGACTAACCCTCACTTGAAGCTAAAAGAAAGAGGGGGATATGGTGACGATTTTTAAATGACTTCCTTGTTTTGACAGAGTGGATAAGGATTGATATTTTGATATGAGTGGCTCTAGAACTAGAGGTCATACTTTGAAGCTTCATGAGAAAGCTTCTTTGCAGGATGTAAGAAAGTACATTTTTAGTGTAAGAATAGTTGGTGATTGGAATTCGCAATATTAAGAACATAGAAATATTAATGAGTATAATAATAAAACCAATCAGGAGTCGGGGAGGTTCTATTTTTTTATTCATTTATAATTATATCCCATTTTGCACGAACTTTTATTAGCGCTTCCATAATCTCTTTTGCATTTTAAATTGAATTTGCTAGTAATTGCCTATCATCGACAAAATTATGAACTTATCTTTCAATCATCTTTAATTTCTTTTCCTAGATTTGCTACCGTACTAGCCTTCTGGCTAGTACAGTGGTAACGCGCTGGCCTCGCATTCTCGAGGTCGACAGATCGGTTCCCGCTCAGGACCGAGAGTTTAAGCAGTTTACTGGGAAGGTTACTGCTGAGGATGGGCACCACAGTGGGGGGGTTGGGGCTTGCCCCGGCTGACGTTCTGAGGAGCATCTCAGATGGATATCGGAACTGAAACACCGGCAACCTTTTAATATAAGTAATGTGGTCAATTCCGTGCACTCTTGGGCTTGGCTAATTCCCCTCGTTAGGTTCAGATTCAAATTATTTAACATTTCGTCAAGTTATGGCTCTACTATCATTCCTGTATATGTTAGCTTTAACATCCATCAAATTAGGACGTACCTTGAACGTCATTCGTAGTTGCCTCTTTTTTCCCTATCTGTACTAAGTTGAAGGTTTTAACCTAATCTATTGATGTAATTATCAGAGGTCTCTTTCTTTCATGGCTACATTATAATAAGATGACTATATTAAACTCTAACCTGTCTCAGTCACTAAAATCATTTTTATTGTCTTTCATCTGTCGTTTATAGAATAGGTATTTTCCTTTTTATTGTAAATATTATGTAATATATACAGTAATATAGTAATCAACGGTAGTAATATATTGTAGTGTGTTCAAAGAACCTGTGTTAAATGCCATGCTTATGCACATAAATGCAACCCTATTATCGTTGGAATATAAATAGATTCCTAGTGGGTATAGGTGTTTTGTGCCGGTAAGCAAAAAATTAAAAATTTATGAAATATATATCGTCATTTATAAGAGGTAAAACTTACTAAATCATGTTGATTATACGATTAAAGTTTTTCCAAATAGAATAATAGGATTTTGCTGCATTTGTTGTTTATCCATATTCATCTAGCGCGTTCAAAACAAAAGTTGAAAGAATATATTTGGATTATTTACGCCTTCGGGAAGGTAAATATCATTAAGTCAAGTATTATACCGGTTATAAATTGTTTCATGCACCCCTGCTGCTTTGGGATTAAACCATTTAACAAAATATTTTTTATTAAGATTCATTATTTACACCTTTTCTATTTTTGAACTAAAGTAATTTTTTTTTTCTGATAAACTTCGATGTATTTTAATCTAATAATTGTCTTTCTCAGAAATCAGTTTTTTTTTTTAAGACCTTAAAGCCCTGCAGGGGGGGAGGAGCTGCTGTCAATCGCCTCCTCCCAAAATTTATTTTGATGTCAGAATACAAATGTTAAAAGAGGCAAGACACGTTGAGATCCTTTGACTTCAATTGTATTGAATAAGACAAGGTCATCCTAGTATCTTTTGCTAGAGTAGAGCATTATGTTTGGAAAATAAAAATATTGCATTGCGTTTCCTAATTTTTCATTATCCTTTGTTACCTTTCGTAATTTGCCTATAGAAAATAGTAAAGTGGATGGTGATAGAGACAAAGAGTGGAACAGAAATGTGGTGGGTTTCATGAATGACTAACAATTTTGAATTGAATAAAAAAGTGTTTTTGAAGTAAATAATAACGTGTGTGAAGAGATTTTACACATTTAGCTTGTGGCAATGCCACCATTTCATCTCCCTGCTGTAGCAGTGAACCATCAGGCTGCTAAATTTTTAATACAAGTTAAATCTGTATATTTAAGTTTTAGTCATAAATTTGCCAGTTGTAACTTTTTTCAGAATTAAGTTCCGGTTTCCATTATGAGTGAGAGATTGGAGAGCAGCCTTCATAAATGGGCCTTAGATCTTACACGTCGACACAAGGTTTTTAAACACGATGAGCCTCTCACACCACAACATTTTTCAAAGTAAGTGGAGTTGCATTTATTGTGCATTGGGTGGGTTCTTACTCTACATTATCCTCTTTTGTTTTTTCATTTTTTTCATGGGTTGGAGGGACAGTAAAAGTTCTGCTTCCATCTATGTATCATAAAAGTCGACTGAATGGGCTGTAGTTTCATCCCGAAAAAGATCTAAGGTGTACAAGAAGGTTCTGGTAGGAAGATATATATGGTACCAGAGCTTCAGGAAATTTGTCTCTGACTCTGCATGGTTGTGGAATTGTGAGAAGAAAATTGCATGTCTTAGTATAACTTGAAACAAAGTTAAAGAACAATGTTTAGGAGCAAGTAGGGTATTTGGTAGGTAGTGTGTCTGGATTAGAGAAAATGCAAGAAAGAGGAGTGGCCTTGTTGGTGAGTGATGAGATGGATCAGTGTGTGGTTGAGTGAAAGGACACATCTTCAAGGGTTATTAGATTTGAGATGCAAGGTGTGGGTGTTTGTGAGTGATTATAGTTCTGGTACGAGAAGTGAGTCTAAAAGTTTTAGAATAATACAGATAAGTATGTGAAAAGCTTTGGAATTAATGTGAATATAGTGTTAATGGGTGATTTAAGAGCTAGAGTTGAATATGAGCCCCATGGATATATAATTCGGAAGTATGGTATGCCTGAAAGTGTAAGTGGAGAGAAAGTGATAGAGAGTTGATGATTGGTAATATTGTTGAAAAAGAAAGTGTGCATAAATATACTTGTGGCAGAGTGGATGGAGGCAGAATAGTTGATGTAAATTATCTGGTAGAAGGAAGATATAGTGGACAAGAGATGGAGAAAGAGAAGAGAGGGTGGAGAGGTGCTGAAAGTGAGTGAGCTGAATAAAATATGAAAATGTGTTATTGTCTGGCAAGTCTGGGGAATGTGTGTAATGTAGTGAAAGAGAAAATGGAGAAGGAGGGATTAGATATATGGAATTGTTCTAATATGGAAGTATTTAAGTATTGTGTGAGATACGGTAATATCAGTGAGTGGAAGCAGAAGAAAAGTTAGTGAATGGCGGATATATTCCAGAACTATTAGAAGAGTGCTCCAGAGGCATGATAGGAAAGAGGAATTGAGAAGCCATATTAGAGGTGTAGGGTGAAGAGGGGGTTAGTGAAGTGGATGGTGATAGAGGCAAAGAGAGAAGCAGAAATGTGGCGTATTTGATGAATAACGAAAAATTTTGAGTTTATTAAAAAGGTGTTTATGAAGTAAATAATAACTTTTGTAAAGAGGTGAATCTAGTAGGGAGGAGATGGTGAATTGAACAGATGAACTGTTGCCAATAAATGAGAGAGAGGCAAAAGTACTATATTTTGAGGAGTTGTGGAATGTGTGGAAGATGATAGAAAGGCGGGGATATGGCTGTGGAAGATTTTTTTTTTTTTTTTTTTTTTTATGAGTGTGAACCGGGACAGCAAAAACTGCCCTCATCAATAAAAGCCCAGGTACAAGAAAACATTAAAAGAAGGAAAAGAAAAAGGTTATGGACAAGGCAGAGATGAGGTAATGAAACACTAAGGAAAAGGACAAACTGAAAAAATAGTCAAAGTATTGAGGACCTAGTGATATGAAGGATTAGGCCCTGAGATGACGATAGATCTGCTTTTTGAAGGAAGATAGGTTATAAGAACTTGGATAGACAGAAAGAGGCAGAGAGTTCGAGAGTTCGGAGGTAGATGGGAAGAACAGTCACCGACCAATCCTTGAGCTACAAATTTCCGCACAGTACCTGTGAAACGAGGCCGCTTGGTGAGTGTTACGCGGCCTCGGCACTGGGGGAGGCATGCAACTCGCCAACTCATCAGAGCAGCGATGGAAGTAGTAACGATAGAAAAGAGAAAATGATGATGCCTTACAGCCAAGAGTAATAGAATCCAGATGAGAAGTAAGAGAAGGACCATTAATTAGTTTGACTGCCTAAGATTCAACCCTATCAAAGAGATTAGTATAAGAAGAAGCACCCAAGTTGTGTGAGCAGTATTCTAAGAAGAGATGGATAAGACATTCATAGATTTTAAGTAATTGTAAAGAGTTACAGTATTGACGGAAACGAAACAGAACCCCTAAGAAATTTGGATTATGTGATTCCTCCAAGACAATTTAGAGGCTATATGGATTCCTAATATGTTGACAGAATTATGAGGGTAAATTTCATTAGTTTCGAAGACAATAGGACTATCGGGGGAGAAGATAAAGTGATAGCCACAAACTGTGTCTTGGAGGCATGAAAAATAATTAATTATTGGGTGCCCTACTCAGATACCCTCTGCAAATCGGAGTTGAGAGTAGAAGAAAGAGTGATACGAGACTGCTTATAAGTAGCAGATGAAGGTTGTAAAGAAAAGGCAGAGGAAAAGTGAAAGCTACAATCGTCGGCAAAGGCATTAAGAAGAGGATGATAGTGACTGTAGATCATTGATGAAGAGAAGGAATAGAGTAGGTGAAAGAATAGAGCCCTGTGGAATATCACTGGTAACTGGGAATGGGCTAGATGTTGCACTGTCAACAACTACAGATATAAAACGGTCAGAAAGAATACTGGAAATCAGAGAACAGAGAGAAGGGGTAAAGCCATAGGCAGGGAGTTGGCCAACAGAGCTATGAGAATTCCAGTAATGGGTTAGGCCGATGATAAGGCAATTACAGAAGAGGAGGTACAATTGACATTAAAAGTAATTGAAGCTGGTAAGGCACCTTGGGGATGTCTGTCATGCTAGATGCCAGTTAGGGGGAGAAGCAGTGGTGGTGTGGATGGTGATGTTAATAAATGTCTTTCATGATAAAAAGAGTTCTGATTATTGGGCATAGTGCGTATGTAGTACCACTCTATAAGGGAAAGGGAAATAAAAACACAGAGTCTGGCACAAGGCTCTGTTGACCAAACTTCTTGCTGATGGTTTTACCCTCTTTCAGATGGGTGTCTTCTTTGATTCATCCACTCCTCCCCTTATAAGGGTTATTGTAACCAGTGTATAAGAATGTATATATTTCTTAGCTATTATATATATATATATATATATATATATATATATATATATATATATATATATATATATATATATATATATATATATATATATATATATATATATATATATATATATATATATATATATATATATTTATATATATGATGGTATTATATAGCATTTTGTGATTAAGTCCTTTTTGGAGATTACATTGTACAGTATTGTTAACTTAAATTAGAAAGTTATTCTTTGTTTTATGATACACCTTTTATTCATGTTTGTCTTTGACATGTATACATTAGATTGCCATTTACTGAATAATATGAGTGTAACATGGCATTTATATACAGTATATGAATAGTAAATGGAGATAATTCTCTCTTCCAAATAGTTTGACCAGAGATGAACGTCTTCAGCCCATACTCTCTTTTTTGATAAGACATGTACGGCCCCCGGAAGAACAACGACAGATTAGGTTAAATTTAAAGCATGCTCAGTTGCGCAAGGTAAGTCTTTATGTACTTTTACTTTTATTCCCCTTTCTGTAATTGGGAGTATTTTCTATAAACATGAGTAGCTTAGATTGCAAGCTGTGTTATTATAATTTAATTTCTGCTATTCAAAGTAAATATATGAGTTTGAGGAGTGAAAAGTTTCTATATGTAAACAGCTACTGGTGATTTTCATTCTTATTAATATGATGCATATCGTGTTTTATATACTTATGTTATTTTTTTGGTAAAGTACAGTTATGTCCAGCATACAGACACTCCCCAATTTACTACCCAGAAGTCAGTTCATAAGTAGAATTGTTCGTAAGTTGTGTTTAGGTTAAAAAAAAAAATCATTATACAGTACATACATATGCAGTACTGCACGGTGCTTAGGCTAAGGACACTTAACTACTACATAAAATGTAAAGTATACAGTATTAATGAAGTTTGTACAGCAATAATAATGTAATAATACAGTACAGTAAAACATTCATTAATACAGCTGAACGTGGGTAGATAATGGGTAGGTTTTTGTTTGTATCTGTGAATGTTTACAACTCTGTTGTTTGTAAGTAGGGGAGCTTCTGTATTTCTTGGAGCGGTCATTTTAATACCTCCCATATTGTACATTACACCCAAATTTCTTTTTGCTTCATTCATCTCTTACACTTTCTCTGCATATATGATTTTCACATTGACAGTCACATTTAATTATCTAAAACGAGGTTCACAAGCATACTCCTGTGTACACTACCTGGCCAGAGAGGCAAGAGCTTATTAGATATTCCGTAACTGTGTTTAAGATATCTTGCTACCTATCCTTATATATTGTGTAGTATGTTGAATTAATCAAATTTCATCATAGAAATTGGCTGGAACAGAATGTGATGTGTCAGCATCTGAGGAGAGGTTTAGAATGAAAGCTGCAATTATGGATGCACAATCTGCATTATCTTCAGAAGCTTCAGATATTCAGCAGATGAGTAAGTCACCTATTATTATTATGTAAATATCCTGGTGCTTGGATGCAGAATAATTTTTTCCCCAAATCCTGCAGAATCTGCATTTTATTTAACATAATATATATAATTAAGATTTTCCCATATTAGTTCAACTTTCTTGTAAAATCTCCCTTCAAATAGGATCAAATATATGTTACATTGATAATGTACATTATCTGCATTTCCAAAGAGTACTTTGAGATGGGAAGCATTTTCTAATATAATTTTCAAATAGTTTCACATAGTTTTGGCCTTATTTGCAAACAAAATGAAAGATTTTATTTTAGATAGACATTCTCATGTATCTCACCTGTAATATATAATATAGAATTTTTTATTTTCAGTAAATTTTGTCTTAGATTATGGTACAGTTAGAAAGCAATACAGAGACCATGAATATCACTTGGATATTTTTACTTATTATAGCTCAGAAGAAGGAGGAGTTACTTCAGCGATCAGCTGAATTGAAGCGAAGGAGTACGCTGTTGAAAGATGTTGATGAAGAACGGAAGAAAAATACAGAGTGGTGCTTGTCTTTCAATATACGACTAAATTCTCTGCTTAATCCGTTTCCAGTGAATGGTGGAAAATATAGTAGTTCATCAGTAATTGAGCCAAATTTTCAGGTAATATTTTGATAAAGAGAATATTTCACTATAAATTTCTCGATCTCTTGTGTAATGGTGAAAATGCAGATGACTGACCCCCATCCTGGCAACCAGAACTCATTGTGTTCTGCTTTTTTTTTTTGCCACAGACTTCCAAAGCTCATGTATAGAGTGAAATATACCAAGAAACTCTTAGTGATGTAGGTGTCTTACAGCCATCAGTCCTCTGAAATTGCTTCTGCGACACACTATCACCTATATTATAGAGATTACCTAATATTGATAAGTAAAATTACCAGAAGTTATCTATTTTATTTTGAAAAAAGTAGTTTTTTCATGAATTGAGTGAAATCTAATATTACTTGTATGTAATTACATATCTTTGTCATTAGAATAATTCCTTGGTAAATTGTATAGTTTGCTAACTGCGGTATAAACTTTAACTCTTACATACTCAAAAATACATCTTTCATGTTATTTCATTTGTATTAGTGTAACTATGTACAGAATTTTCATAAATGGTTTTTGAACTTCAATCTACATCAGTAATTTCTAGAATGCAAATTTTCTGATTAGAAAATTCTTTGATATGAAAACCTCAGCTAAAGCTTTCCTGGGATTTTTTTAGATTTGAGTGGATATAGAGCCACTGTATAACCACTTTTTTCAATTTCTATAATCTTGTTTTCCACTGACTATGTCCCCTTGAGTCTTGTGTTAAGTGATTTCATATTCAGAATTGAAATGAGTCAAAGCCCCTTAAGTAAAGTAATAAAACTCCTGAGGTTCAATATGATGATGTAGTTATGCTAGACTTTCATTTGAGGTCTTCCACTGCATTTGCCCTATAATGAGCAAATCAAATATAATAACTGGAAAGTGCTGCTAGGATTATCACAGTCATGAAAAGCAGCATTAGTTATGTATCATAGTATGGAGGTGCTCAAAAATCGTTCATTCCATTGAATCGAGGGTTAAGCTGAATGCTGCCTATGGATATCAATTTTCTCTTGTATATGATACTACATATGTGTTTGAAATATATCAGGAGCTCTACTTGGGTATCAGTGGAATTGTTAAGAAGCTATGGAGGAGGGAGATGAAACAGCCATAGATATATTAATAAAGGCTTATGCCTGATCCTTTCTGTGATGTATTATCAGCTCATTTTTTAAGCAACAAAGGCGTATCACAAACTAAAGACAGTTATTCAAGAAGCAATTATAGCAACAAAAAATTATGACTATGAATGATGCAGTAATTTTTAGGAGAAGATAATGTTCCTAACACTGCTAACTGTGGACAAAAAATAATCTGAGGGACAATAACTTCGAAAGCGTGTTATTTTGTCATTTTGAGAGGAAATGTATGTGACAAGAAGCTCAAGCCATTTTGTGTGCACCATTTGAAAAACCCCCAAGACTGAAATATCATAAAAAAGCTTGTCCTTCATTGATATGATAGTGATGTAGTAATATATACTTTACTCGGTATGTAGTTCTAGTTTACATACTGAGTTAATGTGGCCTCTTTTATAAAGAAACTTTGCTTAGAAAATGATTTGAATGATAATACATTGTTTGTGTAGTAATAGAATGCTATAGATTACCAAACAGTTGTTTTGAGCCGTGAAATCGTCGTTCAAGTATCATATACTTATCATCACAATCTCTCTCCTGCTTCTTATAGACCACACTTCATTGCCTCTTTTATAGCTTGTTAAATGCAGCTAGTAATGGAAATATTGTGTCAGTGGCAAAAGAACTTTGGAGAAATGGCCATTGAAAACAACATAAGTGCCAAGTCTGTATTCTTTAGTTAAAAACTTCCTCCAGATGTTGTGTAATTAGAGTTTGGAAAGAAAAACGAATGAAACATAGAGAGAAGTATGCAGTAGGAAGCAACACTTATTCAAAAAGTTTCTTTTGAAAATCATGAGCATTAGTAGTGTTGAATGACATTTTGAACCTTTCCAACATGTTTTTTTTTTTTTTGCAGGGTTGATGAAATATGTACATAAAAGGAGTTCACATTAGTAAAATTATTTTAAATTTTAGGACTTATGACAAGCGCTAAAAGAATTTCTTGAGACAAAGGAGTAATTATCTTAGTTCTATCATGCTGTAATTCCTTCTTGCTGCTTCTGTTTCATATTCTTTAGGTAATGCTTCTTACACCAAACCTCACACTTTATGTTGTAGCATCTTTTAGTATTTTATTTTTGTTGAAAAATGTAAGACCGTGCTCCATAGATAGTGTAGAAGAACTTTTTCATCTTCCCCTTCTCTACTTCCTCAGATGTTAGCAGCAACTTCATTATAGGCCTCTTACCCCCTTAGCTTCCTCTTTTCTGTACATTTTGCCATCACTGCATACTCATTTTGTGTGTGTTAGCATTTTAGCCTGGATAAAATTAATTACTGTATCATCATTACCATGTTTGTAGTTTGTTTATATTCTATTTGTAGAGATAGCATTAAAACACATAAAAGAAGATTTTTAATGGCGTGGCAGTTCATGGATTAAATTTGGATGTATGGTAAGGGGGTGTGGTAATGACCAAAGCATTTATATGATCATCAGAAACAAGAGTAAGTAAACTGTCTTGTTTAAAGTAAGGCAAGATAGTAAAACTGCTCATTTAATAAGCTGTCTTGATAATTAAAATACATTTGCAGTACTTTTGATACCGTAGTTTGTTTGTGCATTATACTAGGAATCTCTGTAGCGGCTTAGGAATACCCTGTACTTGATATTTGAATGGGTTAATGTAATCCTGTAATTAATTTTTTTAATTACAAGCTATTTTTCTTAATGCATTAGCTTGTATCTCATGGTACTACCCACCTGTATCATACTTAGCAAACATTTTATTGTTTAAGGTTTTTGTAGATGGATGTGGGTCTATTTTCTGCAGTAGTCTCGTGATAAGGTTATGCTATACGGTATATTGCTCTGAAATATAAAATGTACCTTTTATTACTCCCAGAACTGGAGGAAGTGTTTTTGTTGTATTCAGTGTGGTAATACATCTGTTTTAAACAGTGTACAGTATTTGGAAAAGTTATACTCTGTAAATAATATATTTGTCATGTTATATTTATTAAAGGAGCATTAATAAATGATAGACCAAGTATAATTCTTTCTTCTTGTATATACTTACTGTGTATAATATCCGTAATCACTGTATACAAAGAGGAAATTACATCCTTGTTTACAACAATTATTTGTACCAAGAATAGTTTAGATATTAGGTTCAACTTTTTAGTAATAGAAACGGCTCAATTTAGTTTTCTCACCATCTTTTATATAAAGTATATAATTGTATTTAAAATTAAATTTTTTATATCATTTTTAAAAAGATAAATTTTTTTTCAGTGGCTGCTACGAAATCATTTATCATCATTCGAAGCTTTATATCGTTCAGTCATGAGCAGAGATTCTAAATCTGTGGACGAACTTCGATTAGAGAAGGTACTTCTGATAAAAACTGATTTTGCATTAAAAGATGCTTTGTATTTATTATGAACACCCCCCATTAGATGTATTACGTAAGTGTTTAACATTGACCTATATAATGATAAAATAGCTTCCATGCCTTGTTCAGTGATGCATTGTGATTGCACGTACATAGTTAAAGTTGTTGAAAAAGCATTGGTCCTAGCTTGAGCTGATTCAGAGCTATACTCTGTCCTTAGGAAAAGGAGGAAGTATAGCGGGTCTTTTTACATTTATGTGAAACTTTACCTTCCAGGTAGAATTATGGGAGCATGTTGGCAAAGTTATTGAGGATTGGTGTCCAAGGATACTCTTGGCAGCTATTCTTTCTGAGGTACGGGAAGCCACTCGTAACGTGCAGTCTCTCGTTCAGCGAGTAGATTTGACAAGAGATGCCCGTGAACTGAGGTATGTCTGGTGTGATTAGTAAATGTTATGCGTTTCACTTGCTATCCACTTCATCAGAAGTGTTTGACCTAAAGTACCTTTGAGGGAATTTTGCATTAATGAGCTGCCAATGAGTAAGGAATAAAGAGAGATATGTAAGATGAGAAATTGTCTCGAATTTCTCATCTAAGCATTCTTTGAATTAATAGACACCTGAAAAGAATGAATAATTTTTGCAAAGTGAAGGTGATATTTGAGTTTACCCATTTACTTGATCTAGAAATACACAAGGGATATGGAGAACGGGCTAATCATTGCTGTCTCTGGGATTGGTCTTGTCATCCACAACAGTCAAAGACTTATGAGACATAATAACTTACCATGGCAATATATTATACACTCGGCTCTTGGAACAACGCGAGGATAGGTTTTCAGAAGTTACGTGTAATGTAAAATTCGCATAATGTAATCAGTCATTTACCATAAGAAACAATATATACATTCCACAACTGTACATAAACACACTATACCAAAGATATAAGATAAGTAAAACATATATTATAAATACATAACAAAGCAGGAAGACCTGTAGTTATTTATAGTAACATGCAAATAGTGTAGAGTATAAAAGATATACAGATTTACAAATAAATACTGTACAGCAAAAATAAATTAACGAACCCTTATTTGTAAACGTAAACAAAGATGATGTTAGCAGTAAAAGAAAGAAGGAGAAGAACACTTAAGTGGTGGGAGAGGGAGGAGGAGGAAGGGAGAGAGCAAACCACTGGTTGTTGTTGGGGTTAATACTGGGTGAAGTGTGACTGAAGCACATCGTAGGAAACTGCCTCAGAGGCCGGCCCTTAGTTACTAAACAACCATTTTTCTCACGCTCATGCACGTAGCTCGCACATTTCATATTTTTTTACTATTATTTTTCGGAGGCGTTATTCCAATTTCTCGTATTATAGCAATGTGTAAAAAGTGAGTTGAGAATATTCTATCTTATTGTTTATAAGCATCAAAGCACATATGAACTGGCAATGGGTGATGCTTAGGAATATCCTTAATAATTCTCTGTTAAAAATGATCAAATAGGGTAATTTTCTATAATGAAGTGTAGGTAGCAAGTGTGTGAGGGAGTGTAGTAGTAATTTTTTATTTTAATCTGTCCATAGTGCTGAGTTCTGCGAGTGGGCTTTACATATGAAATAATTAAAGGTGCCTCTTGATATTGAGAGAATTAGAAGAGCGAAGAAATGATAGAAAGTCTACATATATAGAGAAATATAGTCACGGGTAGTACAGTTTTTATTGACATTCATTTTTCATAGGTACTTTTGAACCAGCGGTGGGAAATAAGATCAGCATTGCCTGTGATGTGGTGATTAGGGTAATGAACAACAACTTGCAGGTTGTATACATTGTAAGAAGTGCAGCCACAGGTATGTCAAACCATTTTATAATTGAGGCAAAGCACAGAAATTGTGGAGTGACATGTAGAAGGGTGGTATCATATTAGAAAATACTGTATTGAAAATATGATTTAGCAAGCAAGAACGTGGGAAGAAAGTCTTGCAAAACTATTACAATGGAAGTAGAATCTGTTGAAATGACATAGGGAATATTAACTAGTCAGTGGTGGAGTACACAAAGGAAGTGTGTGGAATGAGGGAAAGTAAAATGAAATGAAGCCGAGTGGTATAATACAGAATTTAATGAAAGTTTAAGGAAATGTTTTTTATTATTTTTAAGGATCGTCATGATCAGTCTTGAATCCAGTGGGAATTGACTAATAGAATGGCAAATAGAAATTGGGAAGAACAGCTGTCAAATGCTTATTGCTCTCACGTGCACAGGTCACAAGTAATAAGAGGGATGTCCAAGAGCACTATCTAGGAAGAGCAATATTTTGAAAGGAACTTTTTCTTCAAACATCAGTTTTCTATTCCACTGGCATAGCCGTTTAGTAAGGCATCCGTATTAATCTTTTGGCTCAGCCATGCTCTTTTTATTTCTCTTATAATAGACAGGGATTTTATGCTTAGTGACTCTTTTTGAAAGCACTGCAGTTTTCACAAAACCAAATCAGTCACTTCTTGAACTTAATCTCCACATTAAATTATGGAGGTTTTTAAGGTATGGGTTTCCAAACTAAGGAGTTTCATCAATAATATAAATGTGATGTAGCAGATAGGCACTCCAAGAGGAGTTCATCTCTAGGTTTTACACATTCTCGTGCAGTCTTCACCTCTGTACCCACAAACACACAACTCATTGTCACTTTGTATAATGTACAGTGTTATTTGAAGTACTTGAACCAGCCAGATCTAGCACTAAATTCTAGGTCGAGTATACTCTTTTACTGTAGCCAGTATTGTCGTGATACTGAACCAGGATTTGCCTTTGGGTGTTATCCTTAAGCCAAGTCATCAGTAATTTACCTTATCTATAGATACCTCTTTCTTTTTTTTAGTCTTGTAACCTTTAGTGCAGCTGACCTTTTTACAACCTCGCATACTTTCGCCTCAATAATATGGATATTTTGATTGTCATGCAGGAAAGGTATTGTTCACTCCTCTTCCAATTTCATGCCATTTAAGCAGTATTTCCATGTTGAGGTCAATTCTTTTACTTTGCTGCTTAGAGGTAACATTATTATTGGTTTGGGGGGCATGCAGATCCATGATACGTTAGATATTACTGGATAAATTTGTAAATCAAGAAGACACTGTTTGGCAAGACTCACCAACACTTTTACAAACAAGAGGAAATATGAGGCTTAAATGCCTCAAAATTCAGACCCAAGTGTTCAAGAGTAATTTTTTTTGTTTTTGTTTTTTTTTTCTTAAAGAATATAAACATACTTATATTTCTTGGAGCCATTAAGTACATATATGTACCATTGATCATACAGCTGGAAGCACAATCCCGTTTGTTTATTGTATAGGCTGATTAACCTTATAGTTGCTAGCATTTTCTCTGACCTCTTGTATGTTTTGTAATATCATTTGTTGCACAGCTGCTTAAATCTGAAAGAACCTGTCGGGCAATTATGATTAATTTAATTTATCATGGTGTATGTATATACGATCTGATGTTATTTTATCATACCATGTAAATAAGTAGAAGTGTATGTTGCTTACTTTATGACCAGAAAATAGCATACTTTCATATTAAACTTGTTCAGTGATATGAATAAGTATTTGTATACTATATTGCATCCTTATTGTCCCTCTGTAGAATGAAAGAAATGTAAGTTAAGTAAATAAATTTTTTATTTATTGCACGCTTGCACTTTTCATAAAAAGAGGTATGTTGTTTCTGATTGTTTCGTATGTTATAGAGTTTAATATATGCATATTATTAGCAGAGTACTTATTTTTAAACTTTTAGCATGATTTCTTGAAGGTATGCAGATTTATTAATGGTCATTTTGAAGAATTTAAATTGCTGTACTTTCTAAGTGTCTTCGGTGATTTAGCACAGTAGACAGTGATACCTTGATGTATCTTGTATAGCATTAACTCCTTACTTCAGATTTAAATGTGAGAAGGATGGCTCCTTCATTGACGAAATGAATCCAGTTGGAGTTATAGAATCTGTTCGTGAACTGCTGAACCAGATGGATGCAGCTAATGTCAAATTATACTTGGAAACTCGCCAAGTAGACCAAGCTACAGCTTCTCTTAGTAGCGTTCTCAAGGCTGTTAAGAACAATCTATGTGCTGCTGTGAAGGTATGTGTTATATACATTTGCTTGTTTAGCCCTGTTAGTAGGGGAGTGGTAATTCCACCCTTGCTTACTGTGCATATGTTGAAAGGAAGTTAAAATGGATATTCCTGTTATTAATAAAGTAACGGGTGGTTTGTTAACAGTTCAGGGAGGGTTTATACAGTAAAGGTAAAAATAAATGTATAATACCTATAATAAATATGGTGCCCCTACTTCGTGTTTTTTCACCTATCATGGCGGGTCCCAGAACCGAACCCCTGCGATAAATGAGGGATCACTGTATTGCATTGAAGCTGTGTAATATTTTTATTATATGAATCAGTATCAATCCCTCTTGATACCCCAAGCATGGTGGCCATAGCTTTAAAAAGAATAGGGTAAGGAATAGGACTTCATCATACCCTGCTGTCCGTCCTCACCTCTTCTATCAGTTATTCAGTGGCAAGAAATAAAATATTAGGGAGAGTCTAATTTCCAGTTGTTGCTTTCATTTCCCTATTTGTAAACCCTTATGACAGGCATGAAGTGAGGTGAAGAGACAGAGAAATGAAAGAGACTTTGTACGTAAGCTTTTAGCAAAAACTGAAATAGAATATCCTTTTTAAGAATGTGCTTGCATATGCTGACTACATAAACGTTTTTAAGTTCTCATATAAATTTCAAATTTTGGTTGACATATCTTAGGATGAATCAACTATTTAAATGATATTCCTAAGAATTTATAAGTAGTTTTTGTATAAGAGCAGAAGAGGATAATTTTTTCCCATTGAAAAGAATTGTCTATCTATCTATATACAATGCCCTTAAATCTCCTTGTTGATGGGTGGCTGAATCAAAGCTTACACTCGTTCATCTTTTTTCACTTGGTGCTAGCATATTCGTCATATTTTTCACACTTGAGCTACCAATCTCTTCCCTCTTATTTTCACTCATGCCACAACCACGTGCTTTCAGAAACCCAGTTATTAAAGTTCTGGTTGAAGTTTTTCTACCAAGACCTCCTTTACCTGCTATGATTTTTCACAGGAGGATAATACTAAGGGAGAAACTACCAGTCTTCTCACTTTGTCCTATGTAGTCATCTGTTAAAACATGCAGGGGAGCATGGAGCATTGTTCTTGTCTCCTGAGCCAGGAGTAGGAAGGGAGGAAATTCTGAATAAAAGAGAATAAGGTCTGAATGTTAGAGGATCCTCACCTCAATTGAATTCTAACCCAAATTAAGATTACATGCATATTGTATGTAAATTTCTGGAGCAGATAAGAATTACACAGTGATTCTTTGAGACAATCTGTTTTTGTTGTGTGAATATGCAGTTATTTCCCATTGTACTCTCTTTGTATTAATTTAGTTATATTTACAATTCTTGACGTTTGCTTACCAAAAATATATGAGGTAACACTTTGGTGCACGTTTATTATTTTCATAACTATCACTGGCATGGTTATAACATTGACTATGTTTTCAGAGAAATTATGATGAGAGTGTAACAGCAGCAGTTATTAGTTTTGTAGAAGAGAACATTGCTCTCATTGGAGAGAGAGCAGCATTAAATATGACTCACACTCTTGCTACATCTTTAAAAGAGCGAGCAGAAACTGCTGCCAGAGCTAGAGATACTCTAATGGCAAAGTATGCCAAAATGACAAGTTTTGACAAGGAAGTTGTGAGTAAATATAAGCTCATACCATGTTATTCTATCAAAATTACTTTGTGTGGACATTTAATGAAATGACTTTATTGAAATAAATTCTTCTGTGTAAGATAAAGTGATAGCCGTTATGTGGCTAAATTTTTAAACTACGTATGCTAGTTTTGTATAATTATTCCTTTTTAGAATTCTCCTTGTTTTATAATATGCTTACTTTGTACACTGCCCATCCTCAAATGAAACTCATCTTAGTAATGTAACAAAGGATTTCCATTATGTACTAATGTTTCAGAGTAAGTTAATTTCTTTATAAGTGCTAATTGTGATAGATACATTAAGGCTGCAGCATAAAAGTCATACTTTTATCATTTTTGTCGTAATAAGCGTGACTTATAATATTTATAACTTTTCTTCTCTTTCTTTTCAGAATTCCCGATTGGAAGATATATATGAATTAGCTGCTTATGTAACAGAAAGCCAAGACAGTATTAATAACCTTATTGATAAAGTAAAATTGGATGTCAATGCTACTCTGGAGTCAACAAGTCTTCCTACACCTTACTCTGAGGATTCTTTCTCTACTGAATCCAAAATTCTTGCTGATCTACCCCTGTCTTATCTCCTTACTGCTAATATAGATGGGTATGTGTGCTAGTACCATAATCACATAGCAGGCTGTTCTGCTAATTTTTAATAAGTGTAAATTTAGTTTTAGTTATACCATTTTCAGTGTTAAATACATCTATATATTTAATTTCTCTCCTTAAGAACTTAAATATATAGAAGTTCCTTTTGTATTATACACTTGACAGTGTGGCTTATGAAAGGTACTTTACTTCAGGTTTCCTTGATATTAGTGGAGAGTATTTGAAAATGCCATGTAACCTATGTAAAGTATATCATCCTTTGCTATTTTATAGCCCTATTTATAATTCATGAACTTCATTTAATTGGTTTAACTTTATGGGAATGGTTGAATTCTTTGTATTTTTAAAGAGTCATTGTAAGGAATATTAAAGGAGCTTCTGTATAAGGTGAAAAAAATTTGTGTAATATAGTTATTTTTGTTTTAAAAATGTGGTTTGTGGTTCATTACCTCAGGAACTCCCCAAGTAGACAGAAGGACAATGAACAAGATATACTTATTTCTTTTACAGCTCAGATAGCCAAAGTCCTAACTTAGTATTCAAGTTCCTCAGTGCAGTACTTATCCAACTTTTTATTTTGTTATAACGAAGGCATGCTTACATACCAGTATCTGTGATTTTAATTTCGTTATAAGTTGCAGTTGTGAACGATGCATTCATAACACTACAGGTTTTGACACATATGAGCACTAAGTATTGTCTCTTGAGGGAAAAAGTTTTTTTCCTTTTTGTTACTCTTGTTCTCTGACTCATACTTCAATCTGTCCCTTACCCTGCATTTCCTTCTTTTTTTCTCCTTGGGTTGGGGACAAGAATATCACCTTTGTGTTCTCATTGTTGTAAGTCTAGACTAAATGGGGCAGGGAAAGAGAACGATTGTCCTGTCTTTGCTTTATCTTCCATTGATGAGTCAAGGCATACAGAGAGTAGGGATCCTTGTAGGAAAACTCAAGCCTGAGCCCTAGATATGAGCATTGACTCAGCTACCCCCTTATAAGGGAGACTGCAGCATTTATTAAAAGATAAATGAAGAGCCCATTATTTGCATATAGCTTTTTCAGGAATAGTGTATGATATATAATGTTTTGAATACTGTAATAATAAGTAGCAGATTGATTTCCTTATGTCATAAACTGAACTAAATACTTTTCTTAAAGATTATTTAAAATATAAAAAAACATGAGCTTACACTCAAGTGCATTCACCGGAGCTTATCTCTTTGGGCCTGTCTAATTACAACGGGTAATGTAAGCTGCTAGTTCGAAGTTAGTTGGGTACAGCTACATTTTAATAAGCGTTTTTTCTATGAATGTCATAAACTTATAGCTATGTTTTTCAATCTTTTGTGCTTGCAATTAACATGGGGTATTCATTGTTTTTTGTTTCTCAGTATTGTTAAATTTTGTGTTTTTATTTTAAAGTTACATATTTGATCATTATTTTAATCTTTCTGTCTGTCTATATAAACAGGCTGTCATTCCCTGGCTAAGTTAGTGCATGTGCCCTATCAACTCTGTTTCACTCAATACCAATACATCCAACATCTCATTTGTGGATCTAAAGTGGCAGCGTATTTGTCATAGGTCCACTCTCCTGACCTGAAACTAAAGAACAGCAAAATAGTGCAAACTGTCACAACCAACCCTTGCTCCTCACGGGGCTTGAGAACCTGGGAAAGGCTTTGAACACCTGAGTGATTTCCTTATCTCTCAGCATAATACACACAATAACAGTTTTTCTACACCAAAAATTACTCTGGTTGCCACTTTTCAAAGATTCTGTCTAGCCTGAGGCATTGATAGCAACCCAAGAAACACATTAAGGAAGACTGCACCACCAAGCAATCCCTGTGAGCTCTGGGGGGAAAGCCCTGGATCAGTAGTGATCCCCCTTAGCAAATTTAGGCTGTTCAGCTAAGCAGCTCAGGGAACAACAACAACAAATTCTCACCTCTTCCACACACATATACGTTCAAAAATCCAGTTACTAAGGTTCTTGCTGGAATTTTCCTTTTAAACTTCATATATGGTTTGAATTTTTGTGCAATAGATACTTAAGGGGGAATTCTCAGCTCTTGTTCACGCGCTGGCCTCGCATTTACGAGGTCGAAAGATCGGTTCCCGTCCAAGACCAAGAGTTTAAACTGTTTTCTGGCAGGAACTGCTGTGGTTGGGCACCACAGTGGGGGGTTGGGGATTGCCCCGGCTGATGAATACCCATTGTATTGTAATGGAAATAAATGTTTATTATTATTATTATGTTCTGCACCTGTTAGTCGACATCACACAGGAGAAGAAAATGTTTGGCATTAGAGAATAATGTCTGGGAGACAGGATGTTCAATTCCTCACATGCATATAAGCCACCCTTCTCATAAGTCTTGATATCACAGAAATTCAGTAAAATTATAGTAAATTTCCTCAATTAATAGATTACACATGATATAAGTGGCAGTTTTGTGGTGCATGTTTACATAGCATTGTTTTTTTATTGACATTACTTGCCGATATAAGGTCACAGCTCATAACTGCAAAATTAAGCTTCAGTATATGAATCATAAATTTATATTTCAGAAATGAGATTAAACAGAAAGCCTTCATGACAACGAATTCACTTGTTTGGTATGACAGAAATATTGCAGAAGCTGGTTATTCAGCATTAGCCTCTTTGGGCTTGGGCCATCTGTGTTGGGATGAAGTGTACAATGTTATTGTCACTAGAATGAATGACATTACTTGTTTAAAAAATCAAATGAAGCGTCTGTCAAATTTGAAGGCTGCTGTGTCTTCAGCTGAGAAAAAAACAAAAGTATTGTCAAAACAGGAAGTCAAAGGTAAATCCTATTATTATTTGATTTTTTTATGCTCTTAAACATTTAGAAACAGTCATAACTCTTAGCTTCAGCGATAATTTATATGATTATCAGGTAGATATTTGCTCATTTTCCTGCATGTTTTATTATAATGCATCATCATCAGGCTCTTAAGAAATGCTATGTACTCTCTATTAAATATCGGCAAATTATTGTTTTAGAGAAATAGAATGGTCAGAGTCCAATTGATTCTTATTACACATGAACTGAGGGAGAAATTTTATTTTCGAAATTCACTACCCTTTTTCTTTTTTATGATACACCTTTTTTGAATTAGAGAGGAGTAAATAGCTACTATAGGGCTCCAATAGTATAGTACCTTAGCAATTGCTAGTTTTATGTCCAATCTCTTGAAAGTGGGACAACGAATTTGATTCTTCAAAATGCCGATTTAATTACTCTATTAATCTCAGACTTTCTTCTCTTACTCTCTGGAGTCTTTTTGTGGGTTTCAGCACCATACCTGAGTATTTCTAGTTTTCTAAGTTGCCATTTCTCTAAATACAATAACACTTTAAAAATATGAGAATATATTGAAACGATTTCATCATCCAAGATCTGCTACTGTACAAATATTTTATCCAATAGCTTTAGATGTGTTTTATATTTTTATAAGCTACAGCATTAATTTACGTTCTGTTTATTAGTTTTATTGATAATTATATCTTATACATATTTTTTTCATCAGAACTTACAGATACAGCTTTAAAAAGTGATGCTAAGTTGGAGAGAGCAATTACAAAATTAGTAGATTCAAATGAAAAGCGTATTACTGAGGGACATCATCAGCTTGACCGACTGAGAAGAGTACTCAATGAATGGTGAGTTTGTGCTTCTCTTTCATTTGTTGATTTCAATATCTTAACAATCCTCTACAGAGAGGTATATGATATTTTATTGAACTCAGATCTCAAGTGCAATTACTGATGACAAAATCGTTTTATGTTGGTAAAACAAGATGAGCATCACATTGGAAAGATTTTTGCTTTAGTTGCTATAATTGTTGTTAGAAAAAGTGTACAGTATTATAGTTACATTTCCAAAGAAATATAGTAATATCAAGAGCCTTTTTCAAGGAGTACTAATCCATATTTTGCTAACGTTATATATTTAATTCTTAGGTGGGAGCAGCCAGCCAAGAAAGTTGTCATAAGAGAACTTGAGTGAAGCATCAGCAGTTTTTCAACGAGAAGATATAATATATATATATATATATATATATATATATATATATATATATATCTATATATATATATATATATATATATATATATATATATATATATATATATATATAAATTTGAAATACTGCACTTATTATTATACAGTGGGGGATCACTGATATATATATATATATATATATATATATATATATATATATATATATATATATATATATATATATATATAATGATGATTATGATCTTATCGTAATCCTCTTTGTACTCGTGGAAGAAGTGTAAAAAAAAAAGGGGGGAATTTTTTTTTTTTTATTTAAGGTGTTCCTACTTCGCGAAAATTCACCTATCGCGACCGGTCCCGGAACCGAACCCTCGCGATAAACGAGGGATTGCTGTATGTGTGTGTGTGTGTGTTATATATATATATATATATATATGTGTGTGTGTATGTATATATATATATATATATATATATATATATATATATATATATATATATATATATATATATATATATATATATATATATATATATATATATATATATGTATATATATATATATATATATATATATATATATATATATATATATATATATATATATATATATATATATATATATATATATATAATGTTTTTTGAAGTTTCAGTAAATTTGGCTTGAATATATACAGTATTTATTGATATATTTTTGGGGGGATGTCATTCTTTCATGAACATTGCTTGATATTTTTGTAAATGCTTTTAAATATGCTTCAAAATTAAGACAGTTAGCTTAATATTGAATAGACGCCTTATATATTGATAGATTTTTATAAATTTGTTAATATATTATAAATAGACTGTTTTATTTATTTATCTATGGACCTCCTAGGTGAGCTGCTACTTCCTTCCCAGCAGCATTTTCCCTATGTTTTATTGGGTCGCTGTTTGCACTACCCTGTTGGAGCTTGTGTTGGTATAGCTTAATTTTACGGCCGCATGCTCTTCCTGGCACCGACGCTTACCGTGATCTGGCCTTGGAACCGGCACTAAGTTGAGATTGATTTGTTCCCCCAGTGGATTCTTGAATGGGCCACCCACCAGAGGTTGGGTCTTACCTTGTAAAGATGCAGTTGAGAATATAAATATTAAGTCTCAAAAAATAATATACAATTACGTATGGTGCAGTGAATATAAACTTTTTATATATTATATATATATATATATATATATATATATATATATATATATATATATATATATATGTGTGTGTGTGTATATGTATATGTGATTACCTAATTGTGTTTACGGGAAAGAGCCCAAAGCTCGTATCTTCCCGTCTCCTGATCGCTTCCATTTTATACTTAGTGATACTTATCATACCTGTCCTTAAAACTATGGATTGAGATAGCATTAACTACCTCCTCGCTTAGCGAATTCCAATTATCAACTACTCTTACACTGAAAAAGTATTTCCTTACATCCTGCGAAGAAGTTTTCTTACGAAGCTTCAAACTATGACCTCTAGTTCTAGAGCCAGCCATATCAAAATATCGATCCCTATCCACTCTATCATAACCATGAAGGAATGTATATGTGTGTGTATGTGTATATATATGTATATATATATATATATATATATATATATATATATATATATATATATATATATATATATATATATATATATATATATATATATATATATATATATATATATATATATGTGTATGTATATATATATGTGTGTGTATATATATATATGTGTGTGTATATATATATATGTGTGTGATATATATATATATATATATATATATATATATATATATATATATATATATATATATATATCCTGTGCCCTGTGGGGCGGGCACAATATCAAAGAATAGCCTCACCGTATTCCCTGCGTGTCGTAAAAGGCGACTAAAAGTGGACGGGGCGGGGGGACTAGGAATCCCCCCCCCTTGTACCAACCTCCTGTGAGACGTCAAAGAAGAGGGGAGAATAACTTCTCCCCAAACTGCTTTCCTTTTTTGATGTCGGCTACCCCCCAATTAAAGGGGGAAACAGCCAAGGTATATGTATGTATGTATTTTGGGGGGTTCATAATACATAGATGTTGTGATTGGTCAGTCACTGATAAATTAAGATTTTTGGAAAAAAATTATTACAAAGCAGATATTTTTCATTTGTAAAACTAAGAACTTGCACATTGTTTAATGCCTGATAGCTGTCATGGTTAGTGAGAGGAATGCTTCTGTAAACACTTTTGGCAGGGCTCATTCTGGTGTCATACCAAGTGGATGTCTTTGGGCTTTTTTTTTTTCCCCTTCTGAATCTATTCCAAGCTTCTGCATTGGGTCAGATGTATTCAAATTTTTGCCTTGGTGGTAAATGATATTCATATGTCAGTTTTATTATTGAGGTTGAATTATTCCTCTTCTAAAGTTTTATTTTATTTCCCTAAAGTCCATTAGAAATGAAGCAAGCCTCTTTGGAAGCATTCATAACAGCTACTTGAGTTGAAGTAGGGACCTATACAACCATCGCCACTTTTGAATTTCATCCATATATAGATTTATTGATTCAAGTGTTAACTAAGGTTACTATTAAAGAAGTAAAATTGGACCAAGAAAACTTGTAATATGGCTAACAGATTATGTAAATACTTAGTGCTCTGGCTCTACAACATGTATCTCTGTCTTGTGAAAGTTGACAGACACACCATTTTTTCAATTAAAATACATTCCTATACTTTTCACTGCACATTTTTTTCTTTATTCAGCTTAAGCAGTGAAATTTTCTTGTTCTGCTTAATCAAGGATTTTTTTTTTAACTGCTCAATTGTGGCAAGCAGACTGTACCAATTAAATCTTCTGTATTTGGATAAATTCTGTATTTATTATAATTATTCGTACTACAAATAACTTCAAATTAAAGGCATCCAACTAACACATAATAAAGGTGACTACTAACCCTATTAAGAACAACTTGAAGTTTTTCTTGCAGATTTGCAATGGAATGGATACGCTATAAATCTTCCTTGTAATATCTTGGTGAAAGAAAGGTTTTCTATATCTCATCCATGGTACAGGGAAAAAGTAATTTTACCCAAGCCTCCATATTCCTACACTTCATTATTTCTCTTCTCAAAAACATAAGTTTTTCTCGTATCCTCTCCAAAATTTACAAGTTTTTCTCACATTACAAAGGAAAAATCATCAATACAATAGAATTCATATCATTTGTCAAAATATAGGATAAATGTTACACCACTGGTTTGTCATCTCTTGCAGTTCTAGTTTGTTACAGTGCAAAGGGTATTTACAGAACTAAAAAAAAAAAAAAAAAGCAGTACCTTGTGGAGGAAATAAAAGGCATGCCCTGTTTCATGCAATTTACATTCCCTATTCATAATGCAAGCAATGAATCCAATGACTTTCTCACTTTTTATGCCATATTCACATACATGTCGTCTTGAAAAAAAGTCTTATGTACTACAGGTGATTATTGTATTAACCCTGTGGGGCGGGCACAATATCAAAGAATAGCCTCACCGTATTCCCTGCGTGTCGTAAAAGGCGACTAAAAGTGGACGGGGCGGGGGGACTAGGAATCCCCCCCCCTTGTACCAACCTCCTGTGAGACGTCAAAGAAGAGGGGGAGTAGAGGGGAGAATAACTTCTCCCCAAACTGCTTTCCTTTTTTTATGTCGGCTACCCCCCAATTAAAGGGGGAAACAGCCAAGGTATATGTATGTATGTATAGTATTCATAATGCATTACTTGAGAGAAAGTACACTCTTCCCAGTTTCTTTACCTTCTTCAAACACACACACACACACTCGTGTGTGTACGTCTTACATTGTGTATAACAGGTGACCATTGTTGCCCACGTTTCTCTGGGTTACTTGTGCCATTTGTAAGAGCTATATACAAATGTACCTTTAGCCTAATAATATCCTTCACAAGTTCAGTATATCAGTATTAGTCAAACACATATGTCCCTCGAAGCATGTTATGTACTACAGGTCGCTCATCTCTGTTAGCGGAATACTATTTGTGTAAAATATTATAAAATGAACTACAAATTATCATTAGCCTTTTTCCTTCCCACGAAGTCTTAGTGCTTTCTACCAGCTCTTATTTTTCATGTTTGCAATGAACTTGATGGGATGACTCCCATAAGAGTACAGTAAGGTAGGAAATCTATATATTTTTCAGTCTCCAATCAGCCCATCAATAAGCATCTTTCTTACTCTTCTTCCCTTCTTGAGAGTATTGACCTTGTGAATTAGAAAGATTAGACTGTCCCTTGCATGGCACAAGAAGCGTATGGGGGCAGCGTAGTTTTTCTGAAACTTCCTGGAGTTGGGATGTCAACCTCTCTACCTAGGAGTTTATAGAACAGATCATATATATGATCTTGTGGCTGGAACTATTAGTCTTGCCTCTTTAATTAGATCAATTTTTTTTTTTTTGCTGGATCTATTAGTCTTGCCTCTTTAATTAGCACTTTTTTTTTCTGGGACAGGCAAGAAAAATTGGCCTCATCAATAAAGGCCCGGGCACTAAGAAAACATTAAGACGAAGGGAAAGAAAAAGATTAAGGACAAGGCAGAGATGAGGTAATGATACACAAAGGAAAAAGACGGGCTGAAATAATAGTCAAAATACTGAGGACCTAGAGATGACGATAGATCTGCTTTTTGAAGGAAGATAGGTTATTAGAATTAGGAAAGACAGGAGAGAGTTCCAGAGTCTGGAGTTAGATGGGAAGGAACAGTCGCTACACTTACCAATCCGCAAGCTACTAATCTCCACACAGTACTTGTGAGACGAGGCCGCTTAGCGAGTGTTACGCGGCCTCGCCAACTCATCAGAGCAGCGATGGAAGTAGTAACAATAGAAAGGACAAAGGGATGGCACCTTATGGCAAGAGAGAGAGAATCCAGATTAGAAGTAAGAGAAGGGTCATTAATGAGTCAATGCCTTAGATACAACCCTATTAAGGAGATAAGTAACAGAAGAAGCACCCCAGATGTATGAGCAGTATTCTAAGCAAAGACGGATAAGGCCTTAATAAATTTTAAGTAACTGTAAAGAGCAAAAGTAATGATGAAAAAACAGAACCCACAATTTTTTGGAAACAGATTTAGAAATTTTTATTATGTGATTCCTCCAAGACAAGTTAGAGGCTATCTGGATTCCTAATGTATTAACAGAATTAAAGAGGGATAATTTTGTCAGTTTCGCAGACAATAGGGCTATCAGGAGAAGAGGATAAAGAGATAGCCGGAAACTGTGTCTTGGAGGCATTAAATTTCACTAAATTTTGGGTGCCCCACTCAAATACCCTCTGCAAATCAAAGCTGACAGTAGAAGGAGGAGTGATACAAGACTGATTATGAGTAGGAGATGAAGGTTGTGAAGAAGAGGTAGAGGAAAAATGAATGGTAGAATCATCGACAAGGGCGTGAAGAAGAAGATGGGGACTGGAGATGATCGTTGACAAAGAGAAGGTATAGAGTAGGTGAAAGAACAAGGCCCACTGGAACACCACTGGTGTAACAGGGCAACCCCCAGAGATAGACTATAATAAGTCATACACTTAGAAAAATAAGCTTTTCCTCCCTCAAGATCACTTTTATAATTACTCTGACCATAAACTCACGAGCAGTGTTGCAATAGTGTTTCACCGAGTATCTGCAAGCACCATAATTCAGTGAATTACTATTTTTTTTTTTTTTTTTTTTTTTGCACTGGGACAGGCAAGAAAATTGCCCTCATCAGGCCCGGGCACCAAGAAAATATTAAGACGAAGAAGTAGAAGGTTAAGGACAAGGCAGAAATAAGGACAGGCTGAAAGAATAGTCGATGTATTGAAGACCCAGAGATGTGGCAAAATTAGGCCCTGAGATGACAATTACATAATTGGCCATTTTTCTTCCTACAATACCAAGCTCTGTGCTTGTTTACCTCGATGATTTGACAGAAACTGGCATAACATTTTTTTTTTTTATGATTGTGACACCAGGACGGGCCTAAAAATATAATAAAAGAAAACGGCCCTCATCTAGTCTGGGCACGAAGAATACATAAAGTAAAGAGAAACAGAGATGGAGAGTGTAATGACTTGTCAGCTGTGAAGGGATAATAAAAGTTGTGTAATGAATATCCAAGAATATTCAGTGTAGCTGTGGGCATAGAAAAAGAACCGTAACTGAAGGAGGACTTAACATCAAACTGTCCTGGACAGACCTATTTAAGTTCAAAAAACCTTCAGATGTAGTATCGCAATGGGCGGTTGGTGCCATAAGCCAACCTACTACATGTAAATGAATAGAATTATATCAAAAGGCATTTCCATAGCATTTAATAGCTTGTATATATACTGTACTAGGCAACACTGTATTACATGTTTTCACTTATCTACAAGCACTACTTGTCTATAGAGAAATACTGTAGTATATTTTAATGGTTATTTTTTGATGTTTGGCATTTAAATCTTGGCTGTATCACTGATGCTTGACAACTGTAAACTGTTCTTATGAAATTACACCTTTTCCAGTAATATATCCAAGGGTTTTATAGTTTTCCATATACATGAAAAGCGCTTTCATAAATGTACATTACACATGGGTAAGATTTATTTCAATATTAAGTTAGAAATATATATTTAAAAGAAAATTTAAAATTAGAGTTATACTTTTACAATATAACTTTTACATAAATTTATTAAGAATTATAAATTCTATTAAAATAACCTGTATATAAAACTTCTTCACATCTGCCTGTTAAAGATGAAATCTGTTTAATACTGACGGTCCAGGCTTATAACGATTTGTCTTAGTGCTGATATGGTTAAGTATGAAAGCTTGTTGCAGAATGCCCTCTAATGCAATATCAATTCTACCGCAGGATGTATGATATTACTGTTTTATTGCATTAACATTAAGGTATAGGGACTACCTCTACAGCCAAAGATTCAATGGCACATTCATCTGTTCCACGGCGGATCCTGAAGTAACCTCCTTCTCCCCAGTTTTCACCCCAAGAATTCTTGACACTCCAGTATTTCTCTCCTGTTGCCTCATCAGCACCATATCCAACAAGCAACACGGCATGGTTTGTTAACTGAAACACAGTATTTGAAATCCATTACAACTGAACAATTAATAAGTTGAGTTGAGGATATCATTTTCACACTAAAACATAATACCCACACTGCAATAAAATAATATATACTTCCTAATATTTCTGACGTGAAAAATAATATCTTATATAGTTCTTTCATTTACTAACAAGTGTTAGGGTCAAATGAAGTGACATTTAAAGTACCAAAATGAGATAAACTTATCAGTGTATATATACTTTTCCTACTCAAGCAATAAACTTTTTGACCATACTCACTTCTAAGGGATTAAATTTATCCATAAGACCAGTATGATGGTATATGCCACCTTTGTAATGAAGAAAGTCATCATATACTTCAAGTCCCACAGCCAATGGACCGCCTTTAACAAGCGCCAGTTTCATTTCTTCTTCATTGCATGCACCATAGTAACCTGCATAAATAAAAATTTAATATCTACTAAGTTCTTTCAGTTCCCATAGTAAGTATTTTCTCCATCCATCAATATTAAAGTTTTATATCTACACTAATTTCACTAGGGTTTCTTTACAATTGAATGTGTATGTATTTTCAATGCTTATAAAGTAAAGACTGATATTAACATAGCCTCACTTCAAATAAAATTACTTAAAAGAAAAATAAATGTCATGCTCCAATATAAAAAATCTCCCTCATCTTACCCCCAACGTAGCGATAATATGCAGTGTAATGTCTTCCACAATGAGTATCAGTGCGGCACGTATCATCTTTTCCTTCGTACGGCGAACATTGTTCTTCCACTACACCTACATCTTGAGCGTATCTGATGATTGCAAAGACTTATAAAGCTTTCATATACAGTATCTACTTTAATTAAGTTAAGCATTTGCCTATTTTTTACAGTCTTCTTTCAGCAAGGTGGCCTCAACAATAGAAGAAACTGAATGATTAAAGTACAAGTCCTTCACCTATCTCATTTTAAGATTTCCAAAATTCTAGCACCAGGTTCAAGTTTCCCAGATTTCTTCGGCCCAATCAGGGGGACTTACTTTTGCTCACCGACATTTTTGTTGTACTTTCATCTATATCTGCAACCTCCGAATTTTAATCTCTGCAAATTAACATAGTTTCTTTCTCTTTTAAATTTGCTAGGCATGCACCAAGTACAATTTAAATGCAACTCCCTTTCTTCACTGAACTTATTCATGTTTTACCTTCAACCACATTAGACAGAAAATAATATATTATCACTTCATCATACAATTTCAGATCTCAGCACTTCATGACTGCTACTCCTTCATTTGGTCGTCTGTTTTTTTCACATGAGGCTCCTCTCTTAACTTTTCAAGTAATGCCTTTCTCCATTTAACTAAGTATTACTTACTATCAAGACATCCATTTTTGTTTTCCAGTATCCAATCCCTTCACATGCACATCAAAATCATTCATAAATGTAAAAATTAGGGAGTGAAACATTTTCTTATCCCTGGTAAACACTTTTACTTTTGGTTGTCCAGTAGTCGTGGAGGAAACCCTCGGTTCTGGCATTAAAGTCTATTACGAGAAAATATAAACAGTACATATATATTCACAAGATACTATACATATATATTTACAAGAGACTCTACACCTGGGCAAACGGGAGAGGCACTAGACTTGTGTGGGTAACAGGGCACGAAGCTGAAAACTTACTACAAACCACCCCGTTCACTAACTGGCGATGACTGGTAGGTAAAGGACCACTTAATGATCATATATCCACAGTAAGAAAATATTTCCGAGATGAGGCCTGCCACCTCCCACTAGCCTTTTAGTCTAAATTTATGGTTTGTGGGTATACTTTCACTCCCACAAGAAAAGGATACTTCATTACAAAATCTTATCCACTGTATAAAAGTCATTTTCTCTTATTAGTAGCTTGCAATATGTATATAGCAAACTTTATATTCTGTATTTAAGAGAATTCTAAAGTTAATATGACCGAGAGTAACCTTCCTATCTTTGATGCGACATTGTAGAAGTCCTAAACTTGCAATTACAAGATATCTTTATTCATACACGATGTCATATCACAATGAAGCTAGTAAGGAGGCCAAAACAGTTAAAAAATATATACTGTATATATAAACAGCAGGTCTGCGATATACCCTGCTAATTCTTGCCTCTTCTAATTATTGGCTTCCCAGCTATAAAAAGACTCTGAAAAGCAAAAAGTATACCAAATAAACCAACCTTCCAGCAATTAGGAAAGGAAAGCCTCCTTCACAGCCTTGAGAGAGTTTGGAGCATCCCACAACATCTTGAGGAGCAAAGACCGGCTGCAAGTTGTTGTTGGTGAGAATTCTTACCCTTGCTTCTAAGGCAGCCATTGAAGCAAAAGCATAACATGAACCACAGCTTCCTTGGTTTCTGTCAAAACCAAAAGTATTGTAGTTTTCCAGACTTTACACCATTTCCCAAAGAGCAAAAAGGATTATATATTAGCGGAATTGACCTAATTTTTTAAGCCTCTTATCTTTGCTATCTTGTAGCAAGAGAAGTTTTGAAATAAGGAATGGCACAATTAAGTAGAAATGTGTCTGCCCTATCCCAATATGCAAATGTAGCATTATTAAAAGACAATTATATAATTAAAAAATGAAATTAAGATTAACCTAAATTTGATTTGGCACCAACCTCTTGTGTTTTCACACAGCCAACGAAATCCCTTGAGTTTTTATGAATATGACTAAATGTGCCTTATATGAGCATCTAGTTTTGAAATACAGTACACACTTCTGTCGAATACCATTATCAAAAGAAGAATTCATATTAAATTACCTTATATATATCGGCTGACTGTTTAGGTAAGTAGAAGGATAAGAGGATGGGTGAATAAAAAGTTAAAGCTTATAGAATTTCACCATTTTGTACACTTGTGAAAGTAAACAAGTTTCATTAACATAGATAATGCCCTACAGTATACCAAAGAAAATTTGACCTGTGAGTTTCCTTAACAGATCTGAAAACTTTCAAACAATACCATTTAGACCATAAAAAATCCTTACCTGACGGGTGAAACGTAGTTAATTCCTGACACATTACGCCAATCCCAGCTTTGAGGCAACGACATATCTCTTAATCGAGCCACAAAGTTGGCTTGAGTAGCACGGGCACCATGTATGATTTTAGACCTGAATAAGAAATTCAAATCTTTATTTGCGAAGTGCATGAGCCTAACGTGCTAGCGCAAATAAATTAAGTTCAAGATCCTTCAGTCATTATGAATAGACAAAAAAAATATTTCAATATCATACTTACGCTCTACCACCAGCTCTTCTTAGGTGATCCATCATATTCATTAATTCATACTCTGGATAAACATCTGCAACCCAGTTGCTTTGCACTTCATTTATACTTCTGATGAAGGCTTTATTGTACTTGTATGCAGAATGTTCCTGTAAACAGTGCAAAAGTAGCTAAAGCTAGGGAGACAATTGTGTACATTGTCTTATGTTTAAAGCCTGTAATGAAAAGGCAACTGCAAAGCCTAATCTAATCACAGCAACTACAGAGTGAAAAATGAAAATCTAATAAGTACTTCTGAAGAACCAAATATATGTTGCTAATATATAAAATGTATGCTATTTAGTGGATATACTGTATAGTCAACATTTATATCACTGTAAATTACAATTCTTCATAACTTTAAATTATTTATCCTTTAGTGTAAACTACTCAAAAAGACTGGGAAGTATCAAATTCATTAGAGAGAAACTCACATTCGCCATTAACATCAACTTGTAGGTTTTTGGTGGCAGAGACTCTTTCTTTTGAGCTCTGTAACAGGCCCAGTTTCTAATGGTTACATCACGTGACCAGCCTGTGAATGTCTTGTCACACATGGATATGACATCATCACCAGTCTGTAAAAAAATTAACGCATCATTGAAAAAACTACATGTGTTACAACACTTATTAACTTTAAATACTGACTCGTACTAGTTCTCTCCAATTTCCCTCTTTATAAGATGCAGATTTGATAGTGCACATACATGAACATCACATCACTGATGAAATGGATACTGATTAATGATTAAGAAGCCAAATACCTAAGTACAATGCTATATGAAGACAAGTTAGCAAATTTAAAACTTACATAGATACACTGCATATGCTGGAAGTGTAAGTTATCCATGCTAGTTCACATTAACAATCATATATAAAGTAAAAACTTAAGTTTCTCAGTATCCTACAAAAAAGACATTACAAAGCAATCCACAAGAATATGTCAAAAAAAAAAAGTATCTAAGGAAAAGAGCCAATTACTTTTTCGTAATATGAAAATGCGAAGAACGATCGGCCAGAAATCTTGACTTCAAAGCCTTGGTTGTATACCATAGTCCATGTTCCTCTGTTGCCATACTGGTCTTCTGCCACATTTGGGAACAACAACTTGACATTCATTTTGTGAACAACTTGACCTTTAAAAATAATGATAATAAGTGATAAGCTGCAGTTACAAATCTCTGTACTTCTGTGAAATTAAAGGCAAATAAAGTTTACTTACTAACATTGTACTTATGTAAAAAATTAAAGGCAAATGAAGGTTACTCAATAAAAGTGACTAAAGATTCAAACAAAATTGATAAAAGTAATGCTGCCTCATCCAATTACGAGAGTTAATTTTAGTCGACCACAACAGAAGATTCCTCAAAGCCTTGCTTTTACTTATGGATTTTAGAAACTATCAAACTGTTCTTCCTGAGGCTACACTCCTGGAAATGTTCAAAAGTGGGAAGTGCTGTGAAGAAAGGTATTAACTTTTTAATCTTTTAATAATTTTTCCTGGTGGCAGGGGAAAGTAAATTACTATACATGCCCATAGTAAGTTGAATATCAGTAAGAAAGTAGCGAAAAGCTTACAATCTATTCATTACTGAACTGCTTTTTCTGTCACAGTTCCGCTGATAGAAAGGGTTAAGGACACAAAGGATATCATAAAATCCTGCTGCCTCTCTCTGTGTTCAGCTGTGACCACCCTGCTGACTTCAGCAGGTTATGGTACAGTATTGAAAAAAAAAACTAAATTAACAAACGATTTGATACACAAATCTAAAAAGACAAGACTATTTGACCTGAAATGAATAATCAAGAACATGTACTTAATAAGAGACATTGTAGCTTCATACCCATAGATGAAGTAATATAGAGCAATTTAGAATAGGTTTTCCCATTCTGAACTCCAGTGAACACTAATGTAACAAGTTAAGTAATACATTTGAAGCCAATAAGAAGTATACTTAATGACTTGGGAAGAGATTCATAGACAAAATTAAGTTGCTTAATAGTATTAATATACGTCTCTTAAAAATGAGCTTGCAAGAGAAAAGTCGATAATGTTTTTATTACAAGCGGAAGAAGAATGAATGAGTCACGAGAAGTGAGAAAGCAGAAAACGTAAGGTTTCTTGATTAAGGTGGAAATATGTGGCGTATGAACTGGCTAATATTTGTTATTCAACACAAATATATTTAGAATAGAACCAAGAATTAGGCAAAGAAAGGCCATTGGTTATTCAATGACAGAACTGGGAATGATTTTCGAGTTCTTTATCATGGAATGTCTGGGAAAATAAATTCTGAATGATAAGCTTGCACTCATATGGTATCACTACCAGTCTCAATATGTAAAAGTACAATGATGTAAGAAATAAGTAATCCTAATGACTAGGAAAAATATTTGAATTAAGTAACTGCACTGAAGACAGTAATAAATTTATTATAACGAAAGAAATATCTACTTCAGAATGCCAGCTAGATCCTGCAGTATATAGATGATAAAAATTAATCAAGTTATTAGCTGTACAAGGTGAAAAGACGGGAAAACAATATAATAATGTAAACATTGCACATTACAGCCATGGGGATTATAACATGTGCTACCAACGGTACCAATGTAAGGTTTTCATAAGAGAACAGAAATCCAATTAAATTCTCTCAAGAGTAAGGTCAGTGGCACCTACTCATTGAGATATTTGTAAATGCTAATTGCTTCCAGAATTTTGAAAACCATATATCTTTGAATTGAAAAACTACCATGATGTTGTGGCAAACAGGATATTTTACTGTTTCTGTATTCATAAAAAAAATATGTACAAGTAATAGAGACAATTTTCTCTTACTATCAAAACTATTAAAAAAATTTCAATTTTCTTACAATAACTGAGACACAAAATGCTACATATGAGAAGGGATAATATGTTGCAAAATTCACTCAAGTGTATGGATTATGGAACTCTCAAATCAAAAAATCTGTAAAGCTAAAAAAATATGAAGGATTTTGAAAGTATTATTGATACAAACTGAAAAGCATATTGAAGAATAATTCTACATCATTAATGCATTGCATGGGTGCCTTTCACCATTGATGGTATAGTTCCAAGGAGATACTAAAATGAAAAAAGATGCAATAAAAAACGATGTCTTTATGGTCAATATAACATCTCTTTGCAGGAAAAAAGAGAGATAGGTTACACAATATTAAGATTTTCAAAAATTATCCGTGCCATAAAACAAGCAAGATTAGATATTCACGTTACTGGAAGAGCAGTTAGATTAAAGAAAAATCGAAAGGAATCACAATACAAATGTTCAATGTTTTTTTGCTGAATAAGATTGGTATATAGGTTATGAAGAAGTGTTCTGCATGGGATATTATTTGAAAAGCTTCCTCCTTAAGGTAAATTACCTCTTGAATTCTTTGTTGAAAATTGTCATAACTGAAAACCATGTTAGAAAAAACTGAGGAAAAATTAACACTGTCCTGGAATGAAGGTTATTGTGGTTAATTAAGCATATGCAACAAATGTCTGCAAGAAAACAAAGACCTAACAGCATCATTTATTTCACTGAAGAGAATTAACATATCCCAAGACAGAGTAATACCAAGGAGTTAAGAACTTGGAAGATCTGACTTTTAAATGACAGACACTTTAAGCTCTTTCAGAGATCAAATGATCACCTAAGGTACAAGGGGAAAAGATGTTACAATCATAAAGATGACATAAGCAAATCTCCCTTTTGAAACAGATTTTCAAACTGAGCATAACATTTTACAAAGCTTATAAAGAACCTACTCAACGTAGCTTGGTTCATTAAGGAACCCTGAAAGAATTAAATTCAAGCATAGTTACTGCCAGATGACCAGGAAGGAATATACGTAGTGATAGTAAATTTTTCCATGAGGCATGGAGTTTGACTTGCTATGAGACAGATTTCATAAAGAAAAAAATGTTGCGATGTGCTTACCCATATTATCACAGTTAATCTTATAGTCTCCTGTTCTCTCCGTCTCGTAAAAAATCCACTCCCCTTTGACATCTTCAAAAGTACAGTTCGCTGGGGTGTCTGCTTTTGTCCACCTGCACCAACTCAATATTAAAAGCAATAGTAGGGGCTTCATATTTCTGTAAAACAGATAAATATATAAAATATATCAAAAGTAATGTTTTGTTGATGAGCTTTAAACTAAGAGGCAGTTAAATGTATATTTATCAAAGTTGTTTCATACTGATCAACTGATGTAGCATTTGTTAGAGTGCTGAGAAAATATTAATGCACGGTCAACAGGTTTCAGGTTCAAAATTGCTCATGTGAGTAAGCAATGACATTATTCTTGCACATATTAGATATCAGTGAATATCCATCTTAAGACTGTATATGATCACTGGTAGACTGATGACTATACAATACAACCGTACAAGATACAGTACACCAAATTAAATACAGGTATTGATATTACAATGCACAACTCCAATATCAATATGGAAACTGCATAATTATACAGATTATTATTGCCAATAAATATATAAATATGCTAGAGAATTTTTCATTTTGCAAATTATCATATATTATACATGAGTCATCGACAATTTGCAGTGACGATTTCAATATACTGTACTGTATAATTAATTCAGCCAAAAGGAGCAAAAAATAGAGATTCTAAACTTAACATTAGACAAAGCTGTGACCTGAAGTTATGAGTCGGTAATAAAAAACTAGGAAAAGAGTATTTCTTCAAGCTTTAATTTGCACTGAACACAGTGTTAGGGTAAACAAACACTATATACTAGCAATACAGAACCACTTCTTATGTAATTTACTCTACCGACCTTACAATTTCCCTAATATGGATAGGAGTCAACATAGTATAACAAACAAGAGTTTGCTAATATCTGTGAATAAATAAATAAATACTGTACTGTACAATGAAAACTAAATAGAACAATACTTGTTCGATTCGATTTCAATATTCAAATATACAGAAAGACAATTATTATAAGAATGTAAATGTTATTTTCACTTGTCAAAATTTATTTCCTTCACAACAGAAATTTACCCCTGAAGATAAATAAATTTACTCGAGGATATAT
>JAXCGZ010021530.1:10000-12500 GCA_037179515.1 Halocaridina rubra
AATTAGAGCATAATGTCTTAGATTTGAGGTTGAATCTCCATTTGAAATAAGTTATAGACAAGCTCTTCAATTTCATTTTGGAATTAAGATAGACTTATCTCTGCTTTAGATTTGAGACGGGCTCTATATCATCTATATATAAAACAAAATATCTTGCTCCGTTTTCAATCTGAAGCAGATTCTCTTCCTCTGTTTAATTCTACAACACTCCATTTCAAATTTCAAATTTTAGTTTTCATGCTGAGGAGATCAATTTTAGATTTTTTTTATCAATATATTGAAGATTTTTGCCCATGTAAATGTGAGGTATGCTCTTTCTCTGTTTTCAGATTTAAGGTGCGATCTCTATCCGCTTTAAGATTTGCTTCGGGGATTTGCATTCGTTGTTCCAGAATCATCGCTCTTAATTTTTCCCAACTTAGCTTAATGGAATTAACATAATCTAATACGAAAATTAAATACTCTCCAAAAATACAAATACTCATCTTTTTACTATGTCGGTAATTCTCGACAATACTTTATAATCATCTTTGTTTAACATGTTTGGCATATACATTAACATATTCTATTATATAAACCAGCTATATTCTTGATGAAATCAAAGTCGTCTGAAAAACTTTATTTTATTCTTTACAAAATTCACACAAATGTAAAAATTAGATATAAAAAGAAATAACACTTAGACTATAAAAAAAAGACAATGAAATTTCTAGACTTGACAATAGTTACGAGAAGTTGTGAATTCGATTCCACACTGCGTTCACTCATATATAAGACGAAAAAATAATCCTAAAAGGTAAGACTGTTTTTCCCCCATTCTTGATCAATCTGCTGAGAATTGAAGTTGGGTGGGTGTGTTTGTGTGCGTGTTTGTGTGTATATAGATCACCTCCCTTTTGTAAACTACAAGTGAAGTCTCACCATCCCAGAGTTTATCAGCGCTTCAGATCTGAGAAATTTCTCTGGGACCAGCTGCTATCATCATCCGGTTTCTCTGAGGACTCTTCCATTCAGCTACCTATTTTCGACCTTATTCAGGGCGAAGAGAAGGTCGACCTCATTTTGTTCCACAACTAGAAATTCCACGGCACTGACTTTTGCAAGTTGTCGTTCGTCTTCATGATTGTCACTTGGCGGTGGCAATGGATGATAAAGACTTAGATAAAATCTCTCTGTGCTTGGCGCTTGCTGAAAAAGGAACTTTCTCTCTTTACTATATTATACAAGTATATATATATATATATATATATATATATATATATATATATATATATATATATATATATATATATATATATATATATATATATATATATATATATATATATATATATATATATATATATATATATATATATATATATATATATATATAAATCAACCATTCATTTTAGTAATATAGCACTTTTTTATTATTATTATTATTTATACTCTAAGCTGTAGTCGCCGTGGCTCAGTCGGTAGCGTCTCCGACTCTGAGGCGTCAAGTCGAGGGTTCGCGCCCCGTCACGGTCTGAGGTTAGCAAAGGCATGCACTCAGCGTAAGGATTACATCTGCCAAAACAAGTCCTTCGCAAGAAGGCAACCGGCCTAGCCCTTGGTTGATAAGGGAGTCCGTGACGTAAAACCGGAACCGGATTTATACTCTAAGCTAAGGAGGTTTTTTTTTTTTTTTTTTTTTTTTTTTTTTTTTTTTTTTTTTTTTTTTAGTGAATAATAGCTATTAATATTGATTAAAAATATTTTGCGTGTTCAATGTTCGTCTGATCGTCAATCCAAAATGGGACTGTTCAGGACAGTTGATATTAATGCTGGCGTCACACATAGCCAAAACTCCCGACCCGACTCTTAAGACCGCGTTCCAATGGAATCTTCGCTCAGTCCTTGGAGATCCGGCAGATTTTTTAGCCGACAGGTGCATTCCTGTGCCTGTCGGAAGTGCGTCATACATCCGCGTAAGCAGTCCTATGGATCGTAATTGCAATCGTATGGAGTAGTTTGGACGCGTAATTTAGCGTATGACTGATCGTACGCAAACGTAAGTCTCATCATAGAAAACGGGAAATTTAAATTTTTGACCGTTGCGACTGGGCCAACCGTGCTCCTGACGCTCCCGAGCCATCGTAGGGGAACGTACACGTTCGTAGGGGGTTGTACGCAGTCGGGAGGAATACTGTAATTCCCCCGAAGGAAGGGTATCGTGGCAAGAGAGAATGGTTTAAAGGACGACGTTTGTAAATTTAATTTTAACATTTTATTCCCATATAGATATGTAATTTATTTTAAGTCATTTGTTTTTCACATATTACAATAACTGATCTTAATATGTTTCCTTTTTATTATTTTATACTGAGAAGATGTTAAGTTTAATATTTTACATTTAATAATGTAATAATGTTTCATCTTTGTCATTCACAGAATCCTTCAAATGTAAGTTGTATGTACTGGTAAACGCAAATAAAAAGTAGTTTGGTATAGTTATATTTGCCCTTACTCTTCG
>JAXCGZ010021530.1:25000-30000 GCA_037179515.1 Halocaridina rubra
AATTTCTTAAGCATAAGAATTCTAGTTAGAAGTATACTTGAATCCGCTTTTAAGGTTTTTCTTAGACCACGTGTGATTTCCAAGAAAGGAATGCGGGAATGACCAATCGATCTCCCAACCTCGTTATTATAAATATATAGTAATTGTTCTGATCTTTGATATTTAAAGTACGTGTAAAGTCATTTTTATATTAATCTCTTAAAGTGTAATATTTTGGGGTGAGAAAAAATTTAACAGAGATGACCTATCGCTCTTTTAATGTCATTATGATGGAGAAATTGATATTAACATACGTGTGTGGCATTTCTTTTGGAAGAATAAGAAATTTTGTGATATTGTTTAGAGATGAGTTTTTTAATTTCGCGCTACTCAGGCGAAAGTAAAAGTAAATTCGAGTGAATTTGTGCTGTCCTGGAATAGGGAAGGTTTTTCAGTGTCACCCTAACGTAGCTTCAAGGGAGTAGAATGTTTGTTTGTTTGTTTGTTAGAATGGGACCTAGGACTGGTGAGGCAGTCTTGTGACCGCGCTGCCCAACCGAGATTTCACCTTTACTCTCCTTCAGAGTGGTGGGGGAAGGGAAACTAACATATTGTAAATAGAAGAAATTTTAAAGAGAGAAAGGGAATGCAAGTTTGAATGTGATATAGCGTATGTGATAGCGAACGAGTATGCCTGACCGGGGGTGTAATGGGGGGGTTGCTCTAGGGGGTGAAATCGCGGAAAGCACCATTGGGAAGCATGATTAGGGAGTCTGCGAGGATAGTTCCCCTGCTCCACCGGGTCCTTCTGCATGCCATATCAGACTATTTTTATGGGAGGTGATGCGCTGTTGCAATATCTATTGAGGGATATTTTTGAGAAAATGATTCTCCACCTGCCCAGATATGGTTGAGATGCCAAGTTTGTTTTATTTTTGTTTCGTCCCCTACTCCGCCAATGAGATTATTATTCGATTTCCGAAGATTCCAAGATAGATATTAAGTGATAAAGGACGTGAATCTATGAATGATTCTTTAATTTTTGTTAGCTGCAGTATATTCATTATTTGTCTGAAGAGATATGTTAGATTGATAAAATAAAAACTTTGCGAGTTTTAGCCATGATAATGTTCATCAAAATTATTTCAGCTTGGTCATAAAGAAAGAGTGTGAGCTGACACATAATGACAACAAGAATGTCACCAAGCCGTTTCCCGTATTTGAGAGAGCAGAAGAATATATATATTTTCTATATTAATTGGTCATGTACAACTCCTTACGAGATTATGAAACTTAAGCAAAATGCATTCTTTAATGTTGCCAATGAAATATACTTTTTGTTTTTATTATTGCATACACAGAGACAGACTTTTCATACTTTCCCAAATTCCCGTTTTTGTTATATAGTCCTTTTTGTATTGAAGAAACCTTTAATATCTTTATCCCTTTGATATATATTATAGTTAAAGAGTTTTAAAAAGATTATCTAGAGATAATTATTGTTAATCCCTATCATGGTCATGAATTTAAAATTACAATGGAGCTACTAAAGATAATTGAGATTCTCAGAGATTATATGTTGAGTTTTAAATTTAAAATCAATAATACATAAGTCCTGCTAGTAGTAGAGATATTGTCACATATGATTTTAATCTTTTGCTTTAATTTTCTCACGAGAATGTTGCCTTATAGAGAGTGTGTGCTTCGACTCAGCCCTCTGATTTATAGCAAGAAAAAGATTGTCATTATAGACAAGGATGTGTATGCTATTACAGTAACGTCCTTGACGATATTAAACAGAAAGGAATGTATTTATGCTTCGATGTTTCTGCAGTTGTACACTAAGTTCTTTTGCTATTTTTTTTTTTAATTTGGAAATAAAAATAGCCCTCTGACAATAAACGTCAAACTCTATCAATAGTCATTGCTCACGTTTGTTCACTTTCATTTGTTTATTTATTCTTTTATTATGTAGAGATACTCCGCGATGATTTATTTTTTATTTCAGTGCACGTAAAGGAAGGAAGCCCGTCTCACCTGACCAAATGGGTAGATACCGCAACGTATTTCACAGTCCCCCAGTCAACCTTTCTTCTCTCTCTCTCTCTCTCTCTCTCTCTCTCTCTCTCTCTCTCTCTCTCTCTCTCTCTCTCTCTCTCTCTCTCTCTCTCTCTGAGACTGACAGGTGCTCCTTCCGATGCTAAGAGACTGTTGCTTGTTGTTGTTGTTGTTTGAGGTTAAAGCCAACCTTGTGTTGGCACGGGCCCTTGTTGCCGTCATTGATTCTTACTTTTGTTATTTTCCAGCGAAGCTAGGCGATACTTGTGCCTACATTTTATTTCAGTTGATAAATAGTTGCATGCTGTTATTGCATAAATACTGATAAGACATCGGTAGTACCGACTTTTGCATAAATATTTTTGCCACATGTCACAACTGTGTGGAGAATAGACCAAACTCCCATTGACAGTTTGGGGAGCCCGAAAGTTGCCATTTATGCTCTCTCTCTCTCTCTCTCTCTCTCTCTCTCTCTCTCTCTCTCATATATATATATATATATATATATATATATATATATATATATATATATATATATATATATATATATATATATATATATATAGTCATAGTCGCCGTGGCTCAATCGGTAGCGTCTCCGACTCTGAGGCGTCAGGTCGAGGGTTCGCGCCCCGTCACGGTCTGAGGTTAGCAAGGGCATGCACTCAGCGTAAGGATTACATCTGCCAAATCAAGTCCTTCGCAAGAAGGCAACCGTCCTAGCCCTTGGTAGATAAGGGAGTCCGTGACGTAAAACCGGAACATATACATACATATATATATATATATATATATATATATATATATATATATATATATATATATATATATATATATATATATATATATATATATTATGACAGCAGGAATTTGAATAGTAAAAGAGACTGCGTTAGAATGAGCATTACTATGAAATATAAGTACAGAACTCTGTTCTTACTTCCGAATGCCAGTCTCCATTGCATATATATGGCTATTCCTGATTTAGTATGTTTATTTCATTTTTTAGTATTCTTATTATGATCATGATTATTAGTAATATTATTATGTTGACTGTTATTGTTGCTATCTCTCAATGACCTTTTGCTAATTATTATTTTTGCAATGCAATCAGCAGTAACCTGATGATTTGTATCTTTTACCTGAATTCATGCTTGATATTACTGTAGCCACTGCTAATAAGAATATTTTTTTAATGGCTTTTCTCAGTATTTAATGATAGTTATTTTTGATGTCTATAGTAAAGTAATATTATGTATCAGTTACCCAGCTAAGTCCTAAGTACCTTGGAATAATAATCTAGTGGTGTAGACACATACCTTCCATCACCACCCTATTTCTAGGCAGCCCCGACCTGCAAGTTCTAAAAGCCTTTAGATTTTGTTCTCTCAAGCAAGTCCCTGTTGCCCATTGAATAGAGATTGCAAGCACTTGCAGTTGCAGGGAAGGCGAAGTATAGCCTCAGATTACCGATGTATGGCTATTGTTGGTACCCCGAAGTCATAGGGAACCTTTCTTACAACTGTATTGGTGCCATAGGTTCAAATGTTCATCCCGAGTCTGCTTCGAAGGTACGTGTGTATTGCAGTACTGAAGAGAAATTGCTGTGACGTTGCAGGTCTCCTACAGGGTGTTCTTAGTCAAGATCGGCCCGAAGGTAGGACGAAAAAGCCAGGCTGGAGGGGTTCAGAAGATGCATCGATCGCTTCCTTTTTGTCTTGCCAATCTTAGGAAGAAGATAATTTGTGGTAGTGTATGAACCTGGGCCTGCAATGAAGACGGCGGGGGAGTGAAAAGGAGAGGACATATGGATACCATTGTATAATGCCTAGCAAGAATTTCATGAGCAAGGGAGAGGAAACATAAGTCTTTTAAAACATCTTAATAACACCTTAGAAGCCACGTAAACGAATTGATGAGATCCCCAGAAAGAATCCCCATACATAGCTTTAGTGAAAGGAGAGGGAACAGAAGTCTTTTTAAACATCTTAATAACACCTAGAAAGCCACGTAAACGAATTGGTGAGATCCCCAGAAAGAATCCCCATACATGTCATAGCTTTAGGAAGAGAGAAAGGAAGGGTATGGAAAATCCCTTATTAGTTGTTGGAAAAAAAACAACCCACGTATTAGAACTGAGAAAATGGGAAAGAAAATGTCCCCACCGTCTTTGACCCCTGCGCAAAAATACAATTTATAATTTTTTAATTTGTGTCTAGCTTTAAGATAATTTTAAAGTGAAAACTCGGAGTCTCCTTTAGATATAGTTTTTTTTTTTAATAAGTACCCTTGATAAACTACAATTTGCACAAATCATAATTTGTTTTCTGCCTAAATAATATCATTGTATTGCTTAAATATTATCATTGTTTTGCTCTAGACATTATCATTGTTTGAATCATGATTTAATCTTGGTGTTAATTAAGTTCTCATATCAGTTTGTCTCTGAATAGAAATTGCATATTGAAATGGTGAATGTTTTTGACTTTTCACACCGTAACAAATGTTTTGTTTCAGGAGTAGTTTTTAAGGCCTAATTTTAAGACAAATCAATGCCCCATAGTAACGATAGGAGTAGAAATTATAAGATGAGGTTGCTAATAGAAATTACCATTTATGTTATTGTCTATCGCATTTTAAATGTTCGTACATGCTAATACTCTACATCATTTGTTTGCTAATGTTCTACATGATTCATATTTTTACTGTAACTAACCATATTGTGTAAATCTTTTTAAAAAGGAGAGAAGTAGATAAAGTAACGTTTTGATCTAAACTAACTTGTGATCTTAATTAATGTTTGATAATAATTAGTTACACACTGAAATCCTAATGATTAAGGTTATTTTTATTTTTTAAATATAGGAATATGTTTGTACTAAAGATTGTTTAGAGTCCATAGAAATAGGAATTCTTAGATAATAGCTTAAATGATTCGGCCCCATTTTTATTGTAAACTAATG
>JAXCGZ010021531.1:0-35000 GCA_037179515.1 Halocaridina rubra
GCTTATTGAGTAAAGAGGATCAGACGTTTTTAGATAAATCCTATCTCTTCATATCCATCCATCATTTCCATATAAGTTTCATAAGCATGAATAAGTGGAGCTCTAGGCATGACATGATAATTAGATCACATCCGCTTTGTTTTATTTTTATTTAGACATTTAGCTGCCCAATATTTCATGTTTTATTATGAGTCTCTTCATGTATTACTTAACTAATGATCTTTCAGTTATTATTTTTACTAAGCTGTTTTTACATTAATCATATTGTTAGTCTTTTTAAGCAGCGCCGCACGAAAGAGATTATAATTTCATGAAACAGTATACGATATTTCTTCCAATGATGGTACTCAAATTTGCTCTTAACACGAGTTCATCAATATATACGGTCTTACAGATGTCAAAAGCGGTAATCACAAACACCACTTGATTAGAGAAGATACTTTAAAGTGATACTCAATACAGTATGAGGTTAAAAACTGAGGCCTTACCTACAAGTCTACATAAATAAAATAAAACGAACTGGGAGCTAAGGAAAAATAACTACTAATATCGATCTCTTATCATTATTATTAATAGCAGTAGGTTGGCGCATGGCACAGCCGCCTATTGCGATACTACAACAAAAGGTCTTTTGGACTTATTACACAGAATGACCAGGACAGCTCGGTGTTAACTCTTCCTTCAGTTACGGTTCCCTGTCCTATGCCTACATCTACACAGCTTGGTCTGGCAAATTCAAAACACATCTCTTACTATCCAGTCACAATTGACAAGTCACAGCATTCCCCATCTCTTACTCTGCGCTTTATAGGCTTTTTGGCACTCGGACCCAATGAAGACAATTTTTTTTACCCCTCCAGTCGTTAATCTCATAAAATATACCACAATACTACATTCAACAGTCATAATGGCCAAATGGATAAAGGTTCTTCTTCCACAAAACTTCAACGAATATGGATACAATAGACCTATAGTCGTTCCAGTAGTAATGCCGGAAATAATGAGCCTGCTTCTCTCTCTCTCTCTCTCTCTCTCTCTCTCTCTCTCTCTCTCTCTCTCTCTCTCTCTCTCTCTCTCTCTCTCTCTCTCTCTCTCTCTCTCTCTCTCAGTGTAAAAATGTCTTAAGATGTGTCACATTTTCAAATAAAAAAAAAATGTCGGAGATCGTAGAAATAAATCCAGATCCTTCACTATGAATGAATATTGTTTAAGATGTTTAGTGAACAGGAAATAATAATGATTAATCTCGAACTAAACGGTGCCCCAGAGCTTAAACAAATGGCTTGATTAATTAACCTTTTATAAGATATAGTGCTAAGGGGAATTCTCATTCTCTATGAGGCGTCATCATAAAGGCCCGATTTTTTGAACAGTGTAAACCTAAGGTACCATATTGTTAGTTAGCTAGATACACACAAATGGATTTCATAAACGTATCTGACGCAGTTCTGTGTATGGCTAGGATCCCGTACGGGATCCTAGCCATACACAGAACCGCGTCAGATGCGTTTATGAAAACCATTTGTGTGTCTAGCTAACAATATGGTATCCTAGGTTTACACTTTTCAAGAAATCGGTCCTAGGTCTCTGTGTATGCGATCTCGATAAGCTCTTGAGTTGAGTTTTGCTTAAATTTACTCTCATGTCCTGTAAAGCAGCTTCTTACTCTTCAATTGTGGATTACATGTCAAAGATTAAAGTAGATTAAAAGACGAATCATTTGCTAACTGGACAAGATGATTTCACCGAGCAATTGTTTGTAAATCGTTTCTAAACATATTAAAATGCAAAGAACAAGAAGTGAGCCTTGAAACACGCCAGACTTTACACAGAACCAAGAACACAGAAGAGCGTCAGATGCGTTTATGAAATCCATTTGTGTGTGTCTACCTAACTAACAATATGGTATCCTAGGTTTACACTGTTTAAGAAATCGGGCCAGTGTCAAAAAAATTTAATGTTGACAAAGAAGAATCGAGTTAAAAATGGTTTTAAAACTAACTAGCAATAATACCTCCGCTCTCAATCATTATATCTTATTATCAACAAGTTAATATGCTGGAAAAGAAAGAGCTTTAAAAAATATTTATAATAACTCGATTACAAATAAAATAGCCTATTATATAAGTAAAAAAAAAAAAAAGACCACCAACTGCTATGTGTTCATGAATAGCCAAACTTACGGAGATTCTGTTAAATTATGATTAAATATAATTTTAACAGATTTAAATAAATGAGAAGTGTGGGGGCGGTGATGGGGGGTTCGAGAATGTGAAAAGTGGGAGTATATTTGGCTGAAAAGAACAGATAATGACAGCCGAGTGTCGCCGGGAGGACGTTGACACGCGCAAGTTATTTTCTTGTGAGCCTCAAGACAAGCATCATAGCCTTACACTTTAGATATATTGCTACTTTAACACACTCAGCAACCCTATGATTAAATTCCAGAGATGGAGAGAAGACAATGGAATTAGACGCTAGGGCAAAAATTCATCGTTCAGGAAAAAAAAAATTCCAATAACAGCGCCAGACAGCTTTCCAGGGCTATGAGATGTTAAGATGTAAATTGCATTAAAAACCTTGCATCTGGCTCGACTTTGTGTGAACTAAATATGAATTAAATATTTTTACCCATGTATTGGACATGTAGATACTTACAATGTTTCTTAACACCAAACGCACGTGAAACAACGACGTTTGTGAAAGAAAAAAACTATGCTATACTTGTATCACAAAGTGACACGGCATTTGAATACAAGTGGACGGGGAAATTTATAAAAATTATAAATCCTGAAGGTTGGGAAACCCTACTTTCAAGTACAATATATCGGTAATTAGAATGCAAAAGAGCATTCATTATTATAAATAAATTAGAACATGGAAAGATTAAAAGGACACAGTGCTCCATGTAGACCATAAACAGCATTAACGGCTGCATTAGCAGTCATGAATAAATAATAATAATAATAATAATAATAATAATAATAATAATTTGGTATTTCGCGTGTCATAGTTAGTCCCAAGAAATAAGTGGACCAAGAAATGGCTGGAATTAGCGAGTTAAGGCTGGATGAGCTTCCAAACGCCCCGCAACAAAGACCGACTCAGCGATGTAGGCCTCTTCATTTTCCGACTTGATAATATACACTGACATACAACTACCCCGCGTTATCTGTTAATCGTAATGATTACAATATCAGTAATACAAATAACAACAATAATAAAAACCTCAATAATAATAATAATAATAAAATAATAATTGTGGGTATATGAGTGTTATGTGGTTCATTACCAAGCTCGTTGGCCAATTACGTACTCGGTTGTTAGGTATTACATTTTACCGAGAGCTGCCCGCAATTCGGCTGTTAGAACCTTAGAACGATTTATAGTACTGTGAACGAGCCAATTAGTGAACATGGTATTTTGTGGTGAGCGTCGAATGATAAGTTCTCTACGTATATATATATATATATATATATATATATATATATATATATATATATATATATATATATATATATATATATATATATATATATGTGTGTGTGTGTGTGTGTGTGTGTTCTCGTAATAGACTTTAAGGCCAGAAAAGTGTTTCCTTCAAAGACCTATATCACCAACAACAACTACAACAACAATAAAATAATAATACAGTAATAATAATAATAATAATAATAATAAAAATAATAATAAAGGGCATGAATAATGCTTTATTCTTCATTCACAGACTTAAGTTTATAATACGACTTCTATTACGGGCACATAGAATAACAGCCGAAAGAAAAAAAAAGAATATTCATCACAACTGAATATCATACTTCGGTAACAACAGCCTAATACCTTCTATCTTAAATGCTTTCGCCATAGCAGTACTCTAATAAAAACCCCTCACTATTAGGCTAGTTATGAATAGGGTCAGTTGAAGAAAGAACTAGGCTTTATATATAGTTACAGAATTAAAAATTTACAAAGTAGAGATAATAAATAGTACCATAAATATTTTCATTTCTGCCTTTTTAATTACTGGGAAAGCTGGCAAGAGATATTGCACGCAAGAGACAAAATATAGATAAAATAAACATAAGAGAGAGAGAGAGAGAGATGCAGGCCATGTTCATATATTAAAATATATTAAATAAAGCGAAGACGCAGATAATGTCATTCATTATAAATAGGCTATTGTTGTAATATATGATTCCGCTAACTACAGTACTAAATTTCTTGGAAACTAAGGAATGTTAATAATAATAATAATAATAATAATAATAATAATAATAACAATAATAATAACACAATCCTACTTAAACGAGACTGATAAAGTGTTATTATTTAATAGCAAGGTCTTCGTTGAGTCGCTTGAGAACCCCAACCCCCCCCCCAAAAAAAAAATAGGGAGAGAGAAGCATCTAGGTACATAGCCCAGCCAGTTTAGTTACCGTAAATTTACGATGGTATGTCAGGAGAGTACATTAAATATTTACAAGCAGCTATCGAAGATAATTACATGTTCAATTTTGAGTTCACGATATTACAAACTAGGTTAAATTAACACATGGATCTCTCAAGAAGTATTTATATAGAACAGCTGGATACGTACTACGATTATTCAAGGAAAAAGATGGTCAATAATGCCCACAGAAAATTCCCTGCGACCTACCATACCAAATCAATTACACCTTAGTGCGAAGCATTTTTTATAAAAAAAAAAAAAATAAAATAAAAAATCGATCAATTTGTTACTTTATACAGATTAGCATTCTAAATACGAATATATGAATATTATAATAATATGAGATTCCTTACCTGAGTAGTCAATGTATGATTGGTTGAAATCCTGAAATACCGCACTGCCAGACACACGATATTGATGGCAGGTGATAGGTAGTAGACTACCATTCTACCCAGTATATTCTCACTATCATTACGTTTTGTCTGTTTTTTGATGTTGAGTCAGTTAATAATGAATATATTTTTTGCACATTTTAATACGCTTATATAAAAATATAACAAGTGGTTGAGATATACACTTAATAACTTTTTCTCAAATGTATAAAAGAAATTTCACTTTTCAATATTTATTACACCTAGGTTAACAATATAACTCCGATTTGTGTATATTTTTATGGTGAAATACTTAATAATGAATATATATTTGTAATTTTGAATATTAAAAAAAAGGCATTTCAGAGTGGTTGGGAAGTAAACTTATTTAAGATTTTCAAAATTTGCAAAAGAACATTTTTCACTTTTCAATATTTTATTTCATGTGTCATCACTATCTTTAAGTTTTGTTCATTTTTATATAATGAATCAATTGGCACTGCATACATTTTTAAATACTTGCAACTGATTAAAAAAATGTATCCCAATGCCAAGGAGTTGCATCACCTACCTAAAACCCCCACACGTGTAGAGGGTCCTCCCACCTTCCCCATATTACATACAACAATATCATCCACGTTAGCCTCACTTTCAACTATACCACCACACGAATCATGTTCTTCAGCTTCTAAATCAGGTCCATTTTCACTGTCACTAACGACTATTTCGTGTAATAATGTTACAGTTTCCTGCTGGAAACCAAAATCGTCTCCATCACGCTCCCATCCTCCTCAGTCTACTAAGCTCAGTTAATGCTACCAGAAAGGGGCTGATAGTTTACATATTTGTTTATGTAACGAGTGTACTCATTAGAGGTAAGATTGGGCGATACCATTTCATTATAATCGAGGTAATTCATTTTCGTGCTTCACTGACGATTCCAGTGGATGGGGTGAAACAGAATCTTACTTCTACCGAGATATTTTCCTTTACCGAGTTTATTGCTTACAGTAAAACTAATAAGAAAAAATAACAGGAATAAGACACATGGAAAAATGAATTATTGATACCTAACCTCCGACTCCAATGAGCAGCCTGACGACCCTACCAGAAAAACGACTTCAGACGCAGATAAAGAGGATGGAGGTAGCGCGCAGAGTCAAACGTCACCCTCCTCCCCCGTACCCCTGAAAGCCAGCTGGCATTTTGGATTGTCCCATGATACACTTCGAGAGTTCCTGAAACAGCTGGCCATGAAGATGAGAAGCGCCAAATGCACTGACGAATGATCAAGTTGGGAGAAAATTCAAGCGCATTTCAAGAAGTACTTCACCGTGCATAGTACTGTGAAAGGTGCTTTGCGAAACTCCACCCCAGCTAGGCGTTATTTGTTGCTGAACTCGAGTGAGAAGATTCCCGAAATAGTGAATCGGATTACCTACAAGAGGAAAAAGAAACTCGGTGAGGGCGATGTCGTAGAGGGGGGAGGAAACTGGAGAGCCTAGCAGCAGGAAAAAAACCCTTCCTCTAGCAGCAAAAGCAGTCGACGTCCTTCAGGGAGCATTCTAGCACAGCTAAGTTCTTGTAATTTTTATCTGAGTAATGGGCATACTAGTAATAGAAATTGAGGTCGGAGTACTCCACCATTTTGCTTTGTAGACACGCTTTGACTCATCCACCCCCTTATAAGGGGGATTATGGCTTTAGTATGGTTAGATTATTGGTATTATTGCATTATAGGACCACCTCTGTTTTCATGTTGAAATAAAGGTTTTCTGCTAGTTTTTTTTTAATGTGTTTTAAGCGAATCTGACCTTCATTTGCTCCGGAAATTAGTCCTTCACTCTGAAAAATTAACTGTTAGTTAAAAATCACTGAGAAAAATTAACCGTTCGTTAAAAATCACTGGCTTTCTGGTAAGTGAAGAGTTGCTGTAGCCGCCCGTTACTCAATTTCAAATCGCGCAGTTAATGAAATAATGGGGTTAGGTTAATTTAGGTTAGGTTAGTTCAAAACCCAAAAAAAACTACCAAAATTTTTATTTCAATTGGAAAATAGAGGTGGTCCTATAATGCAATTTTACCAGATTATTTTGTACCTATTATTATACTAGATAGCTTGTACTAATAGCTACTATATATGATACCCTTAATATTGTTAGATTTAAAGAAGTAGTAAAACAGTTACGTTTGAAGGGTGTCCAACTAAAAATTTAGATGTTCATTTCATGTATTACCTAGGTTAAGTATTGAATGGGCAAAGGTAATGGTTGGGTATGAGAAAGAATAAACGACGTGTAGAATTGTCGAGTTGTCAATTTTTCAAAGTGGAAGTAGAGTAGTTTTGCCACATTTTGTCGTCCCCGGGAGTGGCATTGTTGAATGAATAAAAAAAAAAATCGTGATCCAAAACTTGTAGTTTAGATCATTTTTATTGTAAGTGTATAGATAAACACACGGACATCTTCAGTCTCTTACCTTGTCTCCGAATTGCGCGTAAAATTCACGTGGAGGGCCGAACACAAATTCGCTTATAAGGATTTTTTTTTTTTTGGGGGGGGGGTATGTCAAGTGTGACGCCTCTGACATTGCGGTTGGCGGGGTAGGAAGAGAGTAGAAACGGGGATCCACCGACCTATCAGCTTCGCCATGTAATTGTTAATTTGTAGCCGTTATTTACTTTTAAAATGCGTGTATTTCAATCCATTGAAATAATCAGAGACTTTTAAATGGTTATTAAGGCTATTACAACTCGATTTAACGTGATTTTAGATCGTTTGGTTTATTATATCGGGGAAGGAATTTAGAGTAACCTATTTCTTACAGAAATTTTAATATATACAGTACAGACTATAAGGTAAAAGCAGACGCTAGCTAAAACAACCATCAATACATATTAGTAAGATTCCATTATACTATCGTTACCTTACATTTCAATATAACCAACCACTTTAGATATAAAAATATACTATAATAGAAACAAATTCATTCTAGTGAACAGTCATTAAAATAAACGAAAAGGAACTGCATAAAACTAAGACATTAAGACTTGAAGCAAGATCAACTCATTTAAGATTCAAAATAATAGTCCTAAAAACGGTATAAAAATATGTATAATTTTATAAACTTTAAGCTCATACATTTACGTTTATACTTTAATAACAATTTAAAATGTTACTAAATCTAATATAACACTTAGGAAAATTATCAATAAAAAATAAAAGAATTTAAAGGACAAACGTATGACACCTAAGATCATAAATTTCCAAACTGCGACATGCAATAGGATATGATAAAAGAAACTATAAAATATCACGCAAACTAGAAATAGTACTCATATAAGAACATCATAAAAGATTAATGTGATAAGGCCATAAAATAATCATCCTGTGAATTATCAAGGTTAAAATATAAGCAATGTTATTTTAAATAATCTATGTATAGCTTAAAAGATACCTCCTTAGTTGTTCCTTAAAAGATGAGAATGGAGCGGCATCCCTGATTGCTGTAGGAAGATTATTCCAAAGATAAGGACCTCTAGTTTGCATTTGTATGGATCCAAGTTCTGTGATAACCCGCCGTACAACTAAATTATTGGATTGTCTAGTGCTTGTACCATATTCAGAACTTACAGTATTAAAGACATAGAGCCATTCCGGGAAGCATTTCCTCAACACCTTAAAAACAAATATGCATATATCAAAAGTATATTTATCTTTCATCTTTAGCCATTACAATTCTTTTAAATATGGAGAAACATGTTCATATTTTCGGATATTACCATTAGCCACGCGAGCTGCAAAATTTTTGTAGCTTTTGCACACGACTTAAATGAGAATTGTAGGTTGATCCCCAAACTTTAAAACAATAGTTAATAATACTTAAAGCTAATGATTCTATCACCATTAAACGGGTATCGTGTTCAAACGAGTCTTTAATTCTATTTATATATATAAGAGTTCCCATCACTTTTTTATATACTTCATCAATATATTTATCAAAAGTCATGTACTACTCAAAATAAACACCCAAATTCTTTACTGTTTTCAGTTACTAAATTACATTGCCACTGATATTTATAGTAGTATTTGCATATATTTGAGATATATATTGGCGAGAGCCGATACAGATACACCGAGTCTTACTTGCATTTAAAAGCAAACCATTTTGCAGAAAATATATCTTAGCTTGTCTTAGAATTTCTTCAGACTTGTAATTAGGTCATCAATATCTGAAATATCGCCTTCGATCAGGATTTGCGTGTCATCCGCATACTGAATGATGAAACAGGCAAAATTTTTGGTAAATTCACATATATTACAAATAAAATTGGGCCAACAATGGAGCCCTGTGGTACGCCAAATGAAACACCTCTGGAGGAAGAAACTACATCTTTTATCCTAACTGACTGAGATCGATTTTTTAAGTAGTTTCACACCAACTTGGATCGATGTTGAGTCCCTGACATTTATCTAACAAAATACCATGATTAACACTGCCGAAGGCCTTAGATAAATCCAGTAATAAGAACAAAGATACTTTTTTATTGTCAATATTATTGAATAGTCTATCAGTAACTTTCAAGAGGGCTGTTTCAGTAGATAGTTTAGGTCTGAACCCGTGCTGACAGTTAGAAGTTAGTTTATTTATCTCCAAGAAATCTATCAACTGACTTGCGATAATTTTCTCTAATACTTTTGGTAAGATGGGCAGAAGAGAGATAGGTCTGTAACGTGTAATATCATCACTATCACCACTTTTGAATGCGGGGACAACACAAGCAAAGACAAGCGAAGACGAGCAGACGTCTAGAACGAGTCTTTCGAGAAACCACCCACACACTCCTTCTGAGTGATGGGGGGGGGGGAATGTTGTGCAGCGAATGGGGGAGTTATGGGAGGGTCGCAGGCGGAGAGTGAGTGATGAGGTGTATGGCAGCGAAAGAGTGGGGGGGGGGGAGTGTAATGGCTACGGACCTGGAAAGAGAGAAGGGTTTGCTTGGGGGAGGAATCGAGACACTTGTTGAAGAAGGATGGGGATAGTAGAGAATATGTACAGACGTTGTCAAATACTTTAAGAGTTGTCATTTATTTAAATGCTTTAAGTCAGGTTAATAGTTGGCTACCTTTGCTTCTTTGGGATATGGTGTCAGTGTAGTGATAGTACTGTATGTAAATAGTTATATTATGGCTTCGATTTTCAGATATACTTGAGAAATCACTAAGTTTTTCATTATAGAAATATATTTTACTTCGAAGTTTGAAGTTATATAATTTCTTAGATCTGCTCAAGTTAAACCAATGTGTTGAAATACTTGTTAATATAATTTTGATCTTCCTTTTGTGGATATCTAGTATGAGTTCTTCAGTTTCACTTTTTCAGTGTTTCACTGTTTCAGTGTAGATTCATGCTCCGATGTTTACCATTTATTACATAAGTTACTTATTGATGAATAACGATAAAAATATATATTACCAGATACTAATCTATATTTCTTTTTTTCCCCTTAGCAGGAGTTCGGGCCCTCCCTTACCCTACTACTTAGCGTTAAGCGCAAAGTCTTTTTTCCCCTCCTATCCTATCCCATCCTAAAAAAAAGAAAAAAGAAAAAAAAGTCCCGTGCAGTGATGAGTTATTTTCCCCAAACTTTTCCCCAAGTCGCAAACGGCGTTTTGGATGTAATTGACGTGACTTCCCCCCCCCCCCGCTCTTGTGTGACCTGATTTCCTGATATATATATATATATATATATATATATATATATATATATATATATATATATATATATATATATATATATATATATATATATATATATATATATAGTTAGCTACTTAGTTAAAGATAAATTGGTCATTTTATATCTATTCAAATTCAAATTGAGGTCAGTTATTAGCCTTTGAACCAGTTACAAAAACAAAAAATGAAAAGGTATTCCAAATTTCGCATATTTTCTATTACTTTTTATGCAAGGGCACTCGTCATTAGCTGTAATTTTGTACTAAACTTACTTTAACTGGAAGAACCAAGAAAGGAAAATCATTAAATGTCATCATTTGCAACCCTGTTTTGCTTAATGTGCATCCTAATTATATATATATATATATATATATATATATATATATATATATATATATATATATATATATATATATATATATATATATATATATTATTTTTTTTTCCAGTGTTATGCGTCCCTATTAATTCCCTCGGTATTGGGGAGGATGCAAACAGGCTGGAGCTGGAGAATTAATGCTGAAATACAGTTAGAAGAATAGTACGAGGGTCTGTCCCTCTCTTTTTTTCTCTTACTTTATTTAATTTTCGTGCTTTTCCCTCCAATTCCCTTATAGCCTTAATTCCCTCCCCTTTTTTCCCCTCCTATCCTATCTCATCCTATAAAAAAAAAAAAAAGAATTAATGCTGGATGCCTTTCCTTACTAATACTTGTTTTGATTTTTGTCTATAATCTGTATATGATCAATTTAGATTAGCTTTATTTTTTCTGGAAAGTGGGTATGGGAACGAGTCATACAGTTCCTGTTGAATATACAAATATAGCAGTTAGATTAATGCCACTCATTCACACTACACAGAAAATCGTATTTGAAATAGGTGATTATTGACATATAAGGATTAAGGTTAGTATTGAGAGACATAGGCAAGGAACAATGATAGCACTAGAACCTGACTATATACCTACCATATTTGCAGGACCAAAGTCCCCTCTCCAGATCACTATGTTGTCTACAGGCAATGGCCGAATAATTAGGTAGGCCTATAGGATATCAATGTCCCTCTATTAATTGCCCAGAGTAATTGGTACTGATGACATGAGTCGGTGAAATCTAATTCAACCCATGGTCAGGATAGAAGATAACGCCAGTTTATTACCAGCCCCAGTCGCTACCACTGCGCCACATTATCTAGGATCTGGTAGAGGAAATCAGGTTCACTTTAACTGACTTAGTAATACGACATTAGTTTTAGGATACGTCAGACTGAGTTGAATTCTTGACAGATTTACTTCTAATTGTAACTGCTTCATAGATACCAAGTTGACTGCGTATACATATCCGTGGTTATATTTATTTTTTTCACAAGTTGCAGCCAGTTAAACGCTTTTCTATATTACCATCAATGCCTACGTTTATCTTTTATTAGTTTTGTAATGTATTTTTCTTGCAAAATATTTTCTTATATATGCCTATTTTTTCTTCTGAGCTATATAAGATTTAATTAGTACCCTGAGTGATGGATGATACGTTCTCTAAAAATGGCATGACTGTATTTTTTTTATATAATGTTTAGATTTGGTATTTGAATTTTGCCCACTATTAGGTAATCCATATAATTCTACCGGAAATAGGACCTAGTAACTATTCCATCATTTGGAGATAATTTCATCAGTCTTCTTGCGATCTGAGTGCAGTGAACCCTAACATGGAAACCTTGTCGGTGGCCCTATTAGAGCTATAGTTTATTTTTCCTTTACGTATTTTCTGGCTCTAATGTAACATCAGTGTTAGGGGCAATTAGGAGAAGATAGGATAGCTCTTAGGGACTTCTGCCAAGAACGAGCTGAAGATATACTGAGTACTGAAGAGAAAAGCGTAAGCTCGTCAAGGACTGCGTCTATAGGATACGCTGAGGAACTTCATGGAAATACCATCCGATTATGCACCCATCAACTGCTAGATCTTCTGCCAGCAACAAAGTTGACTCATTTATTTGACTGTTAGGGATTTTTTTTTTTAATGATTTTGCTTTGTAAATTGTACTAATTTATTCTCTTAAACTTTGTTACTCATTTTCTGTTCACTTCTTCCATTTAACTCTGTTCTTAGCTGTTTTACTTTTATTGGCACGTTATCAATTCTGTTGGTTTTATCATAAGTTTAGTCGCAAATTACAGGGATAGCTTTCATGCATTTTTTTAATCTGTAAAGTTACGCTTTCTTAACAAGAGCCAATATTTCCATACTAACCTCATATGCTATTGAGTTGCTTACTAAGACTGCTGATTTGACAGGGGTTACCATCCATAGAATGCCACTATCTTAAATATTTTTAACCCTAAATGGCTCTCCCTAATACAATTGTACAAGTCACCTTTAGAATTCCTAGGTGGGAGTTGAGTACTATAGCTATTCAACTTACTAGAGGGGAAAAATTTGACTAAAAGGGAGTAGAGTGAGGGGATTGTTAATAACTTTTTTAAGTTTTCCTCCCATAAGTATGTTTCCCTCCTGTATCTAACTAACTGGAGTGGAACTAAGGGACTGGGAATCCCCTGCTTTGTATTTTCCTCCCGTAATGGGTGGAGAGTCATGGTTAAGTTTCAAAATTTATTTCTGGGATCTTGTAAAGAGAATTAATTAATTGGTTCTTTAGACATTCATATTAACAGGGCAGATCACCTAAGCTAATATATTCTAAGCCACCCTAATCCAACTTAACCTAGCTACTTATCAGCTCCCATTTCATTTTTCATTCATTGAAACATATTTTTTTTTACTGTACAGGCTTACAGGGACTCAAGAAAGAAGCAAGGTAAAGTGCTAAATAGTGTTGTTATATGATTTCTTAACTGAGGATTTTTTTTGAACCAAGCCTTGTCTGTTTACTGATAACAAATTATATGCTATTATGTCACGAAAACACGTGCTGTGAAATTAAATGTTATGTATCTGACACTGAATTAACACATTCTGTGAAGTAGAAGAATGTATAAAAGGAAAGAAAACTTTGGAGTTTATTAAATGGGAAAAAGAGGGGAAATAAGCGGTTCAAAGAATGGAAAAATGTAATGGGTATATACAGCTCAGAGAATGGGAAGGGAGGTGGAAGTGTGTACTCAATAGAATGGGAAAAAGAAGTGGAAATATGCAAAAGGAAGGGGAGATATGGAGTTCAGAGAATGGGGGAAAGAAAGTGGCAGTATGCAATTGAGAGAATTGGGAAAGCAAGTGGAAATATTCAGTTTAGAGAATGGGAGAAAGCACTCCAGAGGTTTCCCACAGTACAGTAAGAGGGATTTCTTGGTATTATCTCAGGGGACAGCTTTTCCCCTATGGTTTATTGAATATATACGTGCTTCATGTATGCAGTATATATACTTATCAGATATCCCTGTTGTTGCAGTGGTATTTGTTGTTGTTGTTGTTTATCCTTGCGGATAAAGGGCTACCACCATCCCCCTCACCACCTTGCTTGGGTCATCCACATGGTAAGTGGGCAAGGATCTTTTTCCGTGAGGCCTAGCAGCCGCAGTGGTTTGCCTCCACCTCTTCATGTCATTTATGCTACAACGTGAATTGATTTAGTTGAAATTGAGTCAGTTCATGTAGTAATAGTATAAATATTACTGGTGGAATTTGATAATGATTTCGCTACTTGGGTTTCAATATACCATATTTGAAGTTTTATCAGATATTTTCATACCATTAGGAATCTGCTTGACTGTTTGTTCACTTGTTTTTTCCTTTCCTTGACTCCTTATTACTTTTTTGTCTCACCTTAAATAAAGATTTCTTTTTTCATTGTATATTCGTTTGGGGTATTTGGTGCGAAAGGTGAGACTGAGCTGGTTTGGGCATGTGTTGAGGTGGTATGAGGGCTATGTTGGGAGAAGGACGCTGAGGATAGAGTTGCCAGGCAGGAGAGAGCGAGGTAGGCCTTTTTCACTATTATATGGCTACATTATATACAACACACAGCATTAAAGATTACTATATAAAAAAAAGCAGAGAAACCCAGAAATCAGAAGATCCATTACATGGAAGAAGAATATGGGCCCCTTAATAATTTTAGACTGAATTAATGGGTTCAGTAATAACTATTTCTGCAATCAACAGGTCCTCAATAACGCCAGAGGCTCATATAATTATTGTTAAGCTGCAATTAGGTGTGTAAGACAACCCATTATAATTCGCGATCTGTAATTAGTAGTTCTGATTATTTTTCATCTCCTTTCTCATACTTCATTACCCTATTCCTGCTCACTTGTAATTGGGTCATGAGTTATATTGGGAAAAATAAATGGGATTCAAAGAGAAGAAAAATAGTTGACGAAGGAATGTTTACTTTTTATCATGCAACAGATATATATTCTTAGCTCTAAGCCATTATATTCTTCTTATATTCTCCTCCTCCTCCTCCTCCTCCTTCTCCTTCTTCTTCTTCTTCTTCTTCTTCTTCTTCTTCTTCTTCTTCTCCTCCTTCTCCTTCTCCTTCTTCTCCTTCTCCTTCTTCTTCTTCTTCTCCTTCTCCTTCTCCTTCTCCTCCTTCTCCTTCTCCTTCTCCTTCTCCTTCTCCTCCTTCTCCTCCAACCGTTTTTCTTTATGTTTTAACCTCCCAAGCCATCTATCAATGTCGCCTTCCTCTTTCCTTATATTTCATAACTAGAAAATTACACGAGCCTTGGTAAAGAAAATCTTTTTTGGTGTTCGTACCTTCGGTCATTTTGATTCTAATAACTATAATAGAAAAAAAAATTCTGTACACAATTTTCTGACCTTCTTGTTTCACATTTTCAAGTTCTAAGGTGGATATCTTTTCTTCTAAATGGCCAATTCTTTTAAAGTATTTACTCCTCTGCCTGATCAGGCACTGTTTGTGTTGCCTTCTTTTCATTTTTATCTTACATAGGAAAAATAGTTCGCTTTAAGTCTAAAGGGGGGTTTACACGATCAAACGGTTCGTCGAACGCGGTTCGACAGACAAGTGTTTGAAGTGATGTTCGAACGTGTGAACGGGGTATTTGGTTAACGAACACGTTCGACAATCAAATACCCCGTTCACACGTTCGAACATCACTTCAAACACTTGTCTGTCGAACCGCATTCGACGAATCGTTTGACCGTGTAAACCCCCCTTAATATTTCATGAACCAGAAAGCCTTTTTATATATGACCCCTGCTGTACGTAGGAGTCCAGGTCAAGTATTCTATAAACCCTCCATAATGGCTTCTTATGACGGCATTTCTTCGGTATTTTCATGAGATTAACATATACAGTACAACTATTGTACGCCTGTCCACATTTTTCTCCCCCCACAAAAATATAATTATACGTTTTGTCTTTCTCCATAAACGTTTCGATAAATTGCAAGTACTGACTATAGGGTTGTCAGTTCCTCGCCTCCAGATATCTTTCTCCACCACTAGACAACTGGCAGAAAAAGCTTAAGTCACATTATCTCATATCATTCGCTACGGTTGTGGCCATCCGGCTTATGACGTCAGCTTTAAAAAGAGAATTTATAAAGTTTAGATGTAAATTTCCATATTCATAATAATCCATTTCTTTTCCATGCAGGGAAAAAAAATTTGCCATGATGTTACACTAGATAATGCAATGGGACATTAATATACGGACGCCTATAAGCAGATATATAAGCAGCTCCTTACGAGTACAAATTATTCTTAGTTTTCTATAAAATAACGTTCTGTTTAGATGCCATCACAGCCATGTGGGTCGAGAAGATGAAATTGACAGATCACGAATTTGCCTTATAATTTTCCGGTTTATCTCGGTTAAGTAACTTTTTGTAACTTTCACAACTTCTGTCATTAGTATATTAAATGTAATCATAGGTTTCGTTCCCGACACGCTTGTTTCTGCTGTTACATTATCAGTTTACGCTTTTTAAATTACGTTAAAAGCATCCTAAGATGAATTGGACCTCATCTATGAAGCTATGAATACGAAGTAAGTTTCTGACCTTAGAATACCCTTCAAGCTGTTATTTTGTACCAAGAGTGGGTCTAGTATTTGTAGTCACCTTGGCTCAAGCGGTAGCGTCCGCGACTTTGACGCGTCAGGTCGAGGGTTTGCGCCCCGTCACGGTCTGAGGTTAGGAAAGGCATGCACTCAGGGTAACGATTACATCTGCTAAAACAAGTCCTTCGCAAGAAGGCAACCGTCCTAGCCCTTGGTAGAAAAGGGAGTCCGTGACGTAAAACCGGCACAGTGGGTCTAGTATTTGATTCTGATCCTGTGAATCTCCAACTTAACAGCCCTTGGTGGCTTCTGGATAAACAGTAGAAAGTATTGGCGATTCTCGTGTATTACTCTTTGTCATCTTTTTGGGAGCAGTGATTACATCATTAAATGTGTTGAAATTATGGTGAAACATTATCGTTAAAATAACAGACGCTTGAAAAGCGTAAAAATACTCCTTCCGCTACAGTCACGTAAAATGTTCTCTCTCTCTCTCTCTCTCTCTCTCTCTCTCTCTCTCTCTCTCTCTCTCTCTCTCTCTCTCTCTCTCTCTCTCTCTCTCTCTCTCTCTCTCTCTCTCTCTCTCTCTCTCTCTCTCTCTCTCTCTCTCTCTCTCTCTCTCTCTCTATATATATATATATATATATATATATATGTATGTGATTACCTAATTGTGATTACCTAATTGTGTTTACGGGAAAGAGCCCAAAGCTCGTATCTTCCCGTCTCCTGATCGGTTCCATTTTTAGACTTAGTGATACTTATCATACCTGTCCTTAAAACTATGGATTGAGGTAGCATTAACTACCTCCTCGCTTAGCGAATTCCAATTATCAACTACTCTTACACTGAAAAAGTATTTCCTTACATCCTGCAAACAAGTTTTCTTCCGAAGCTTCAAACTATGACCTCTAGTTCTAGAGCCAGCCATATCGAAATATCGATCCCTATCCACTCTATCATAACCATGAAGGAATTTAAAGACTGTCACCATATCCCCCCTTACTCTTCTAGCTTCGAGTGATTGCAAGTCTAATTCCCTCAGCCTCTCATCATAACCGAGATTGCGTATTTCTGGCACCAGTTTCGTGGCATGTCTTTGAACTTTTTCAAGCTTAGCTATGTGCTTTTTCAAGTGCGGATTCCAAAAGGGGGCTGCATATTCGAGTTTTGGCCTCACATAGGTTACATAAATATTTCTGAACATTTCCTTGTCCATGTGCCTGAAGGCTACCCTTACATTTGATAAGAATGCATATGCTGCCCTTACTACGCCATTTATATGTATTTCTGGAGACAAATCTGCCAGTATGTTTACTCCTAGATCTCTCTCATTTTCTGTCTCCTGAAGTTGTACTCCAGCCACCGAGTAGTCAAGCTTGGGCCTTCTTGCACTTGTACCCATTCTCATTACCTTACATTTTGAGGTATTGAATTTCATTAGCCACTTTTCTGACCACTCATGCAGATTATTTAGATCCTCCTGAAGTTCTCTACCATTGTTCTCGTTTTTTACTTTCTTCACAATCTTTGCATCATCTGCAAACATATTCATGAATGAATTTACAGACTCTGGTAGGTCATTTACATATACAAGGAACAAAAGTGGCCCTAAAACTGAACCCTGTGGAACTCCACTACTAACTCTTCTCCATTCAGACACTGAGTGTCTTACTCTAACCCTCTGTTCCCTTCCTTCTAAGTAAGTTTTTATCCATTCCAAGACATTTCCACCTATTCTAGCCATTGATTGCAGCTTCCTAATAAGTCTCCCATGTGGAACAGTGTCAAACGCTTTCTGGAAGTCTAGGAATATGCAATCTGCCCAGCCCTCTCTTTCATGTAAGATTTGGCTTACCTCATCATAAAATTCTAATAAGTTTGTTACTGTTGATCTTCCTTCTCTGAAGCCATGTTGCCTCACTGACAAAAAGTTGAAGGATTCCAAGTGAAGAGAGTGCGTGTGCGTGTGCGTGTGCGTGTGTGTATATATGTGTGTGTATCTTTTATTCATAAATGTTATATTCTAGTAATACTGATTTATATTAAAGCTTTGAGTGGAATTCTCTTTAAAGATTCATTTCAAGTATGAATAGGTAGTTAAAGCCCATATAATTTGTTCCTCATTTTTTTCAATTACTTTGATCAAAGTAGTGAATTTATTTTTTAGGTCAAAATGATGTGAATAGAAATACTCGTCTTCCTTTTGAGAGGAAAATTAAAGTGATTTTTTTTTTAAGAAGAATATTGCGTAAGCTTAGAAAGACTTACCAATTTGCCTATATGTGAATGGCATCTTAATGTCATACACGTAAACGTACACGCATACACATATGAATTGGGAAATGTAAAGAGAGATTTAAATATTACACAGATACGCAGGCACGCACATAGGCATACATATGCTTATCTGTGTGAGTATAAAAAGATACATTTTCTTGATTTTCTTCCAATAAAACAGAGGGAGAGAGAGAGAGAGAGATAGAGAGAGAGAGAGCTGATATCATCAACTGAACTACTTTTGCTCTGCAAGGAAACGAATTCGTTAACGTGTTGATTGGTTACTCTGAAATCTAATTTAGAAAGTTCTTCAACTGATCAGTGAGTAGCCAAACTAGTAGTCCAAAAGTAATACCAGTAATTAGTTCGACAGCCATCCATCTACTACGGATATTGGTCTATCTTTGGGCTATAAAACTAGTTATTATAATTTTATCGGATTAATATATCACTCATTTTTACGTGAATGCGTATGTATATATACACATGATATATGAAAATGAAAAATAATACATAGAGAAGTTTGATCGTAATTAAGATTTAATATTTAAATAAATTAATGGAATTGATTTCGTCTTTAGTCATTTGAATTGTGTATGTATATATAATTAGTCATTAATTTGCAATTTTTCACTTATTTTTGCTATTCTCCTGTAAATGTATTGGCAAATGAGAAGCGTGTTCTTTTTTTTTTCTGAATCCTAAAGTAATATTTCTTGTGAGAATATTCTTATTGCTTACCAGTTATTTCTTTCTCACATATAGAAATAACCTCATCATAATTGCAAAAAGTATAGCTTTAATATATACTGTGTTGTCCACAAGGTAAAATAAAGCAAATATATTATATAGATATTGTATATTTTCAACCTCCAGTTGGACACATCAGAAGATCTACTTGAGGTTTGGTAAAACTTCATCGTACCGGTATACATTTAGTCAAAATGGTAATTCTATCTTTGGCCCAATTTCTTAAACAGCGTAAACTTAGAATACCATATTGTTAGTTAGCTAGACACGCAATATTGGATTTCATAAACGCATCTGACGCTGTTCTGTACGGGATCCTAACCTTACACAGAACCGCGTCAGATGAGTTTATGAAATCCATTTGTGGGTGTCTAGCTAACTAACAATATTTCTTCACTGTTGAAGAAATCGGACCTTTAACTCAACGAATATTGTTGTTATGACCAGCCGAATGTTGAAATGTTCAGATTATTATTCTCAATGTTCCTTAACAAAAGATCTAGAGCCAATTTCCTCTGTGCATCCCAATAATTTTCAACCAGCTCCCTTGTTATGCATTTTTACAATCTCGTGTTCATTCCTTAACTGCAGATCGCAGTGGGAGGATCATATATAACGACATCTTGAAAGAACCACTTTTGGACTACGCTTTCCTGCAGTTAAATAGCACAACAGTTATCAAAACTTTTTGGAGGGTTTTTATTAGGATAGAGTGAACACTCATGAAACATAACTTTGTTGCATATTATAATTCCGATACGATGTGCTTTCGCGTTGCCATGATATAATTAACATTTTACATTGGGAAAACTTATCTCAAGAATGAGAGAGAGAGAGAGAGAGAGAGAGAGAGAGAGAGAGAGAGAGAGAGAGAGAGAGAGAGAGAGAGAGAGAGAGAGAGAGAGAGAGAGCTGCAAAACAAGTATTATAACTATATTTTAGTCCATAAATGAGAGGATGCGAGGATTATCAGATACATTTACTGCTAGGGCTTGAAGCTCAGAAACTTTAATGGTATAATAAACTTAATACATTTTTCTCCCTCTTTTTTCCTCACAAGCTTGCCTTGCATGAGCTGTAAGAGTGGTGTATACAAATACAAAAACATTGCTCAAGAGAGGAAAATCACCGCTAGTAAACTTACTCGAGAGTTCTTACTGCTCAAGAGAGGAAAATCACAGGTAGTAAACTTACTAGAGAGTTCTTACTGCTCAAGAGAGGAAAATCACCGCTAGTAAACTTACTCGAGAGTTCTTACTGCTCAAGAGAGGAAAATCATTGCTAGTAAACCGACGCGAGAGTTCTTACTGCTCAAGAGAGGAAAATCACCGCTAGTAAACCGACGCGAGAGTTCTTACTGCTCAAGAGAGGAAAATAACCAGTAGTAAACCGACGCGAGAGTTCTTACTGCTCGAGAGGAAAATCACCGCTAGTAAACCGACGCGAGAATTCTTACTGTTCAAGAGAAGAAAATCATCGCTAGTAAACCGACGCGAGAGTTCTTACTGTTCAAGAGAGGAAAATCATTGCTAGTAAACCGACGCGAGAGTTCTTACTGCTCAAGAGAGGAAAATCATCGATAGTAAACCGACGTGAGAGTTCTTACTGCTCAAGAGAGGAAAATCACCGCTGGTAAACCTACTCGAGAGTTCTTACTGCTCAAGAGAGGAAAATTACTGCTAGTAAACCTACTTGAGAGTTCTTACTGTTCAAGAGAGGAAAATCACCGCTAGTAAAACTACTCGAGAGTTCTTACTGCTCAAGAGAGGAAAATCACCGCTAGTAAACCGACGCGAGAGTTCTTACTGCTCAAGAGAGGAAAATCACCGCTAGTAAACCGACGTGAGAGTTCTTACTGGAAAGGTAAAAATATCATACTGGAAATCTCGTGCAAGACTTGATTTTCAGTACCCAAATACGCAGCGTTATATCGGAGTCGCTTTGAAATTTACGCGAGACAATCTTAGGAAAGTCTTAAAAAGTAGATGATGAATTATAATGAAAAGGAAAAATTCACAGCTTTTGATTTTGATGCATCCCTTGTTTTACTTTTATTTTTTTTTCCAATACTCCTTGAAAGTACTATCTTGAAAATACATATTACCTATAAATTCTAAGTACTTCATTGCTGGAATTTCATATTTACTTACATTATGTCGTATAGTTTTTTTTTTGTAGCGCTTACATCATACGACCTTTTCACTCTATCATACATATACATTATATGCAAATTATCATGTTCTGTAATTTAACCTTGTCCAACCTAAGCCACCAAGGTTTTCACAATTCTTCTCATGAGAAAACATTTATAATACTCTAGGTTTTGTACCTTGAGGTCTTATCGGTGATTCAGTCATGCAACTCAAAGACTCTCTCTCTCTCTCTCTCTCTCTCTCTCTCTCTCTCTCTCTCTCTCTCTCTCTCTCTCTCTCTCTCTCTAAGTAGCAAGTGCCTTAGATAATTTGTGTAATTTTATAGTTTCTCAAATTATAATATTATTTACTTTTCTTAGCAAATTGTGGGATAGTGATATATATTGCAAAACATAGAAATGGTTTATTTATTGTTACATCTTTTTAAAACTGAATTATTAAACAATATTACAATACACGCTCTTCCTACACTGTCACGCCTACAACAGCTCGAGAGAGAGAGAGAGAGAGAGAGAGAGAGAGAGAGAGAGAGAGAGAGAGAGAGAGAGAGAGAGAGAGAGAGAGGAGAGAGAGAGAGAGAGAGAGAGAGAGAGAGAGAGAGAGAGAGAGAGAGAGAGAGAGAGAGAGAGAGAGAGAGAGAGGAGAGAGAGAGAGAGAGAGAGAGAGAGAGAGAGAGAGAGAGAGAGAGAGAGAGAGAGAGAGGCTTTTCTAACTTTGCTGTATCCTTATATTTAGATAGTTTTTGGAATTATAATTTTTTTTTTGCCAGATGTGTGTACATATACTATGTAAGGCAGTTTCAGCATCCTATTGTATGTTAGACAGACATGTACAGACCGTCTCTTACCCATTAAAACATACACAAACGTGTGTGTGTTCGTGTGTGTGTGCATGTGTGTAATGGTACTTTTAATATTACATTATATCGTGATTATTCCGCTATAGCATCGTGCAAATACCTCCGTGCGCATGTGAGGATGAGTGTGGTCGTACTTACGTATGTATGTGTGTGCTTGTGGATGCACATGATCGTGCGTGAGTTCTTGCTTATGAATTGTGCGTGATTGCACGTTTGTTAGTGGTATAAACATTGATAAAAGACCTTCAAGTTCATCTTCAGGAAAAAGCAGCTAATGTGTTGTGCTCCCTGTTGATGAAGACACCAGCCTCCGGATGTCAATGGATTCCACGTTATCAATTAAATATGTAAATCAGGGGTGGCCAGACTTTTGGATTCTGAGATCTACTTTAAAGACTGAAACTCTTTTACGATCTACCATACTACATAATCACTTAATATTACGTCAAATGGGGACAAAATTCAAATAGCATAGTACTATAAAACAAGGCCACCTGTTCATGCAAGACCACAAGCTCCCAAAGGCGGACGCCTTCAAATACCTCGGCTCCTACGTAACGAAGGATGGAGACCTAGAGAGAGAGATTGATCATAGGATCCAGATAGCGTGGAACAGCTGGAAGAGAACATCAGGGGTGCTATGTGACAAGAAAATCAGTGCTAGAGTGAAAGGAAAAGTGTACAAGTCAGTTGTGAGACCAGCGTTGCTGTACGGAGCGGAGACGTGGCCGGTGAAAAAGGTTCAAGAAAGGAAGATAGATGTCGCAGAAATGAGAATGCTGAGGTGGATGTGTGGGGTGACGAGGGAGGACAGGATACGAAATGACCGGATCAGAGGTACAGTGAAGGTGGTGGAGGCGTCGGCGAAAGCGCAGGAGAGGAGATTACAGTGGTTCGGTCATGTGAAGAGGAGAGAAGAAGACTACGTGGGTGTGAGAGTGATGGAGATGGACGTGGAGGGCAGACGTAGACGAGGAAGACCTAAACTACGGTGGAAGGACCGACTGAAGGAGGATCTCAGAGAGAGACAGCTGGGGGAGGAGCAAGTGATGGACCGGAACCAGTGGAGACGACTAGTGAAGAGATGCGACCCCATATGAAAATGGGAACGCAAATAGAGGAAGAAGAAGAAGAAGATGCATTCAAGATCTAGATTTCCTTTACACCATGGGAACTCTGAGTATTCTGACGCCATAAATGGGTGCTGATTGTAGGTATGAATACAGAGAGAAACCATAAGGATATGTAGATATAGTTGCAGATACGCATTGTAACTGAGAGAATTGTTTATAAATATGTCTCGGTTCTTAGTTTTTATATTGTGACATCTTGCGGATATCAATCATTTTTTCACACAATAAAATTGTTGTTGGTATTTCAACATCAAAGCAGGGTCTATGGCCTCCTAATATGGAATTGAAAAGAAAGGATGTTATGCGACGCCTAAAGGTACGTTTTGCTCTGTGCTAATATAATTCAACGATGATCGTTCATGGCTCAACGATGATCGTCAAACGATTGTCTAGAACTAATTCTTTGTTTTTGAATGGGGCTGTTTCGTAGAGCAAAACAGCCCAATTCAAAAACAAAAAAATAGTGTTCTAGACAATCGTTTGACGATCATCGTTGAGCCATGAACGATCATCGTTGAACTTAATTAGCACCGAACAAATCGTACCTTAACGGGGAAAGAGAGCGATAGGAGAATCTGAAGAAAGGGCCACGGCAGTCGCTCAAAACAGAACATCCCCATTCAAAAACAAAGAATTAGTGTTCTAGACAATCGTTTGACGATCATCGTTGAGCCATGAACGATCATCGTTGAACTTAATTAGCACCGAGCAAAACGTACCTTAACGGGGAAAGAGAGCGATAGGAGAATGTGAAGAAAGGGCCACGGCAGTCGCTCAAAACAGGACATCCCCATTCAAAAACAAAGAATTAGTGTTCTAGACAATCGTTTGACGATCATCGTTGAGCCATGAACGATCATCGTTGAGCGATAATCGCACCGAGCAAAACTTACCTTAACGTGGAAAGAGAGCGATAGGAGAATCTGGAGAAAGGGCCAAAGAAACACTAGGAACCAAATCACTGCGTAAGGCAATGCAAGAATAACGCAAAAGAAACATACAGTTACAGAGATTAATTTTTATTATATATTTTTATGACTCGATCATTCTCATTAGAAGGGGCATTATGGATCTAGTATATAGAAAGTTACTTAATGTTATTACTTAATCTATTTGGAAAAAAAATCCATGCAGGTTAGTAAATCCTTACTGTCATGGTGGCGCTGGCAGGGTCATAGACCTGAGATTATATGTCATGTGCAGCGGGCAGTCAGCTCCCTTCCAAGTGCTTGGACGAGGTGTGCAAAGCGAAATACAGAATAGGTTGACCAAGCAATTTTTGTATTCTTATCGCTACCCTTTAGTAATTTATGGGATCCAGACTAGTAAGGCTTAATTATTAAGGGGGGTTTACACGGTCAAACTGTTCGTCGAACGCGGTTCGACAGAAGTGTTTGAAGTGATGTTCGAACCTGTGAACGGGGTATTTGTTTGTCGAATACGTTCGACAAACGTGTTCGATTACCAAATACCCCGTTCACACGTTCGAACATCAGCTCAAACACTTGTCTGTCGAACTGCGTTCGACGAACCGTTTGACCGTGTAAACCCCCCTTTAAGATAATCCCGGTCATTATAATTCCCTGTCTCTTACTTATATGATAAATCAACTGCTCTATTACAGACGTAAGTTCAGGTTTTACGTTACGGAATCCCTTTTCTACCAAGGGCTAGGACGGTTGCCTTCATAAGAAGGACTTGTTTTGGCAGATGTAATCGTTACCCTGAGTAACTGTAATTAATAAAATACAAACTTTGAACCAAGTATAACACAAATTAAGTAAATAATGATAAGTAATTGATAAAGAAAGTCAAGTAAAAAAATAAGGAATGAATATGAAGGAAAAAAAAGGAGAAAAATGCTTGCAGTGTATTCTTACAGATTCTCTCTCTCTCTCTCTCTCTCTCTCTCTCTCTCTCTCTCCTCTCTCTCTCTCTCTCTCTCTCTCTCTCTCTCTCTCTCTCTCTCTCTCTCTCTCTCTCCTCTCTCTCTCTCTCTCTCTCAGATTTCGTAAAAAAAAAAAAATGCGATTTCACAATGCGAACTCTGAATCGAGACAAAACGCGTTTCAATTTTGCCGAGGGTTCTAGGATGACAAGCTCGTGAGAATCCGATTTCCAATTCTCCCGAGTTTGTAAATTTATGAGATTGAACTTGAATTCACTGTCTTTTGCAGCTTTGGAAAATATTTTAGTATACTCTAATGTTTAAAGATAAAATTTCCATATCTTAATATAAGTGAGGTGTAGTGTTCGCGCCCCGTCACGGACTGAGGTTAATAAGGGCATACACTCAGGGTAACGATTACATCTGCCAAAACAAGTCCTTCGCAAGAAGGCAACCGTCCTAGCCCTTAGTAAAAAAAGGGCTTTCGCGACGTAAAACCGAATCCAATATAATTGAGGTGTAGTGGTTAGCGTGATCGACTGCGGAGTTGGTAGACCCGCGATCGGGGCCACCGTGAGACAATAGGAATGTGACTTCCAGTCTTAATTCACCAGGCACACACTCTCAGGGATCTACTGTCGGATTGGTCCCACTGACATGCTGAAAAGCCTACCTGTGTAATGGAAACTTTGTTCACAGTTTTTACTTTTGTTTTATTTTACAAAGTCTGAGGATGTATCCTTTTGTTATAAAAATAATTAATCTTAACAAATATTTATAAATGTACAATTTAAGAAAAAAAATTGCAAATGGAATTTATTGCGTCCTTGTAGCACGTACACAAGGGTTCTCCCTTCCAAGTAAAAAATGCGACTCTTTTCTAAACTTTAATTAAATTACCGAGCCAACAACTCTATGGGGAAATGAATGAGTTTGACAAAGAAATTTACATTATAGTGTGGCAAGTATAAAAACAGCAAGGAGTTATCATAAGTTAGTAAAACGTGTGTGTGTGTGTGTGTGTGTGTGTGCGCGTATATATATATATATATATATATATATATATATATATATATATATATATATATATATATATATATATATATATATATATATATATATATATATATATATATATATATATATATATATATATATATATACACGCGCACACACACACATCATATCTGCTGCCATATCCTACATGATTTGATTACTAATAAGTGAAGTGATATTTGAAATAAGATAATTTTCAGTACATTACACTGATTTGATTAACTTGATGAGTGCGATCGTAGTCCCACTATATAAAGGGGAGGAAGATATGTGCGGAAGTAGTATTAGTGAAATTAGTTTGTTGAGTATAGTTGGCAAGCCGAATAGAAGAGTGATGGTCAAACAAATCAGGATACTGAGTGCTTCCGGGAAGGACAATATGGGTTTAGAAGAGCAAGAAGCAGTTCGGATCACGTGTTTAGAGAAAAAGAAGCAGTGCGGATCACGTGTTTAGAGAAAAACAGGTTTGCGTGAAATCCCAATGCAAAAGTATAAAATTCTTGTGATTTCATTGGGTTGGAGATAGTGTATGACAGAGAAGTGCCATGGAGCGTGTTGTGTTTGCATAGAATTAGAGGAACATTGCTGAAAGAGGTAATATTTTTTTTTTACTAGAGTAGGAGAATGTGTGGAAGTCAGGAGTGGCGAGAGTGATAGGTCTATAGCATTGTATATAGATTTTTGTATTTAGCTTGATGCAAATAGTAGCTAGTTCACTTTCCACGATATTCCATTTTAACTAACTAATTCCAAGTCACTGACTAGAACTCTTGCATATATTGCCCTTACCAATTCATCCATATACACATTAAATAACCATAGCGACATTACACAACCTTGACGAAACTCCACACTCTCCTCAAGCCTATTACTCTTACCGCTAATGACCAACACTCGCTCTACTATTCCTGACAATACTCTTGACCGCCTCTCTATTAACCCTGTCAAAAGCTTTCTCAGAGCCCATGAAAGCCCCAAAAGTGACCTTATCTGTCTAAAGGATATTCATATTCACTTGTCTCACCAGTCTCACCAGCACGACCTCCTCTCCTGAATCCACACTGTTTTTCCCCTATCATTCTATCAGTTCCTTTCCTCATTCTTTTGAAAAACACTTCCTTATACCTTCGCAACTACTCTAAGCAAACTAATTCCTCTGTTGCTACTACATTCGTACTCCTCTCCCTTCCCGTTATAAGTGGAATTCCACATGCACTGTTTCATTTAACTGGAACCCTCCCTTTCCTAAAATATACATTCCACAACCTCACCATCCATTCCACTATAGTTTCTCCACCTTTTGACAAGCATTCTACGTGACACCCATCTAACCCTGATGCTTTACCTACTGTCATTATTTTCAATGTCATTAATGCCTCCTCTTTTGTAATTTTCCTGTCATTCATTTCTCCTGTCATGGGCATTCTCCGCGCATCTCCCAGACACATGCACTACCTCTCTATGGCAAAAATAAAAAAACAAATATAGTAGTCTAATATTTTAAAGTTATCATTAAGAATTTTTTGTTTATTCATGCCAAACAAAGCAAGAATCTATGAGCTCTAAAACTTGTGGAAAATGGTTAAGGGGACTATAGAATTTTATTAAAGAGAGGGGAACTCTGCTTAAATACTTCATATTCCCTTGCCATACCATAAATTTCGGGATTATGCGAGTATAACCTTTCTGAATAGAACATGTCACCAAGGCTTACGTGGTTTATATTAAATTTATTTTCATATACGTGAGTCACTATCCTTTTCGAAGCTCGAGCTCATAGTGATACTACTTCACTATGTTCCGGTTTTAGGTCACGAACTCCCTTTTCTACCAAGGGCTAGGACGGTTGACTTTACTATAGATTTCACAATTCTCATGATGTAATATCTAAAATACGTGAGATGACAGGGACTGTCCCACGAAGCCTGCTGCTTTCATCTTTTCTCTATACCAACTTGATTCTTAAGTTAGTAAAGCTATTCCAACTACCTTGAGAATGAGAACATGGAACCATATGAGATGGGAACCTGGTTTTATACTCGCTGACCTGAAGAAGATGCTTCCTCATTAGTGAAAAAGATTCACCTAAAATTAATTAGTAAATGAGAATAAACAAGAAAACTATTGAGCAGAAAATTCACTTGAATGGGTAAATATTTTCGCGATTTAAGGAATACATATATACTGAAATATGCACATAAACGTACGACTTCTGCAGATATCTATAGAAACAAAATGATTTTCTCTAGTTTTATGTATTTAAAAAATCAGACCCTTTTAAGTAATACGCTATCAATATGCATACAAGGATATCATGTTAAAAGAAAACATACAAATTCTTAAAAATAAATTAGAAATAAATCCTCAGAGTCCGGAATGGACAGGGAATAAAAAATGGAAGTTCAGAGATTATGATTATCACCCAGTACCTGATGAAGGAGTGCCTGGGGGAGGATCTTTACCTGATGAAGGAGTGCCTGGGGGAGGAGCTTTACCTGATGAAGGAGTGCCTGGGGGAGGAGCTGTACCTGATGTAGGAGTGCCTAGGGGAGGAGCTTTACCTGATGGAGTGCCTGGGGCAGGAGCGTTACTTGATGAAGGAGTACCGGGGGGGAGGAGCTTTACCTGCCGAAGGAATGCCTGGGGAAGGAGCTTTACCTGATGAAGGAGTGCCTGGGGGAGGAGCTTTACCTGATGAAGGAGTGCCTGGGGAAGGAGCTTTACCTGATGAAGGAGTGCCTGGGGGAGGAGCTTTACCTGATGGAGTGCCTGGGGGAGGAGCTTTACCTGATGAAGGAGTGCCTGGGGGAGGAGCTTTACCTGATGAAGGAGTGCCTGGGGGAGGAGCTTTACCTGATGAAGGAATGCCTGGGGAAGGAGCTGTACCTGATGAAGGAGTGCCTGGGGGAGGAGCTTTACCTGATGAAGGAGTGCCTGGGGGAGGAGCTTTACCTGATGGAGTGCCTGGGGGAGGAGCTGTACCTGATGAAGGAGTGCCTGGGGGAGGAGCTTTACCTGATGAAGGAGTGCCTGGGGGAGGAGCTGTACCTGATGGAGTGCCTGGGGGAGGATCTTTACCTGATGAAGTGCCTGGGGAGGAGCTTTACTTGAGTGCCTGGGGGAGGAGCTTTACCTGATGAAGGAGTGCCTGGGGGAGGAGCTGTACCTGATGTAGGAGTGCCTAGGGGAGGAGCTTTACCTGATCGAGTGCCTGGGGCAGGAGCTTTACTTGATGAAGGAGTACCGGGGGGGAGGAGCTTTACCTGCCGAAGGAATGCCTGGGGAAGGAGCTTTACCTGATGAAGGAGTGCCTGGGGGAGGAGCTTTACCTGATGAAGGAGTGCCTGGGGGAGGAGCTTTACCTGATGGAGTGCCTGGGGGAGGAGCTTTACCTGATGAAGGAGTGCCCGGGGGAGGAGCTTTACCTGATGAAGGAGTGCCTGGGGGAGGAGCTTTACCTGATGAAGGAATGCCTGGGGAAGGAGCTGTATCTGATGAAGGAGTGTCTGGGGGAGGAGCTTTACCTGATGAAGGAGTGCCTGGGGGAGGAGCTTTACCTGATGGAGTGCCTGGGGGAGGAGCTGTACCTGATGAAGGAGTGCCTGGGGGAGGAGCTTTACCTGATGAAGGAGTGCCTGGGGGAGGAGCTGTACCTGATGGAGTGCCTGGGGGAGGATCTTTACCTGATGAAGTGCCTGGGGAGGAGCTTTACTTGATGAAGGAGTACCGGGGGGGGAGGAGCTTTACCTGATGAAGGAGTGCCTGGGGGAGGAGCTTTACCTGATGAAGGAGTGCCTGGGGGAGGAGCTGTACCTGATGTAGGAGTGCCTAGGGGAGGAGCTTTACCTGATGGAGTGCCTGGGGCAGGAGCTTTACTTGATGAAGGAGTACCGGGGGGGAGGAGCTTTACCTGCAGAAGGAATGCCTGGGGAAGGAGCTTTACCTGATGAAGGAGTGCCTGGGGGAGGAGCTTTACCTGATGAAGGAGTGCCTGGGGGAGGAGCTTTACCTGATGGAGTGCCTGGGGGAGGAGCTGTACCTGATGAAGGAGTGCCTGGGGGAGGAGCTTTACCTGGTGAAGGAGTGCCTGGGGGAGGAGCTTTACCTGATGAAGGAATGCCTGGGGAAGGAGCTGTACCTGATGAAGGAGTGCCTGGGGGAGGAGCTTTACCTGATGAAGGAGTGCCTGGGGGAGGAGCTTTACCTGATGGAGTGCCTGGGGGAGGAGCTGTACCTGATGAAGGAGTGCCTGGGGGAGGAGCTTTACCTGATGAAGGAGTGCCTGGGGGAGGAGCTGTACCTGATGGAGTGCCTGGGGGAGGATCTTTACCTGATGAAGTGCCTGGGGAGGAGCTTTACTTGATGAAGGAGTACCGGGGGGGAGGAGCTTTACCTGATGAAGGAGTGCCTGGGGGAGGAGCTTTACTTGATGAAGGAGTGCCTGGGGGAGAGGGAGCTTTACCTGATGAAGGAGTGCCTTGGGGAGGAGGAGCTTTACCTGATGAAGGAGTGCCTGGGGGAGGAGGAGCTTTACCTGATGGAGTGCCTGGGGGAGGAGGAGCTTTACCTAATGAAGGAGTACCTGGGGGAGGAGCTTTACCTGATGATGAAGGAGTACCCGGGGGAGGAGCTTTACCTGATGAGGGAGTACCTGGGGGAAGAGCTTTACCTGATTAAGGAGTGCCTGGGGGAGGAGCTTTATTAAATCCTGCCCAAATCACTGGCTCACAAAAGATGGACTTCCCCTTGGAAGAAAAAATATTTAGCAATAAAACAAAAAGGAATGGAAAGGAATGCTTTATATTGTCGGTTGACTTTATTAAAATGATGATAATAATAATAATAATAATTATTATTATTATTATTATTATTATTATTATTATTATTATTATTATTATTATTATTATTATTATTATTATTATTATTATTATTATTATTATTATTATTATTATTATTATTATTATTATCATTATTATTATTATTATTATTATAATATCTGAGACAGTTTTAGTTTCGGGAAAACGTATTTTTATAAGGAATTGTAGAACGATCACAGCCAGTACTTTTTCAATTTTTTTATTCCAATTGTCTTCTGCACCATCTTGCAACGTTTCAAACTTGCACTGAGTTCATAGTCATGCCTAAAGCACCTACAAAAACAGACCAAAACAGCAAAACCCAATATATGTACAAAGAAATAACAATAAAAAAAATTACATGTATTACATGTCCATATCCATACGCATATAAGAATAATATTAAAAATACGAAAAAAAATTAAAAGTTAATGCAATGGACCACATTAGAATATTTTTAAAGGATAGCTTGAGCAATCTAGTTTTAATTCGGGGTTCTCCCTTTTAATCAAAAGTGATTCTGCAATTCTAATTTCAGTCTCATCATTTCCTTTGTAAGCTATTTTAAATAACTTTTGAGAAATCACACTTACATTTTTTATGGCAGTGTTCCCTAATTCTTGATGACAGAGGTCATGTTAGGTGTCTGTTTGTTCTGAAACTCAGCCCCATATGTTCTTGGTATCTTAAATGACTTCTTAGTCGAGCCTTAATAGGCCAATTGGCAAATTGGACATTTAAAATTATATACAACCAATGAACAGAAGGGTTGAGGTAGTTGTTCTTTATGATTTAAAAAGGTTTTAAGTTTAAAGTTGTTATAAAATACTAAATTAGGGGTAATTTGTGGATAATATCTATTAAATAAATTTAAAAATGTACTGGATGGTGATCGTTTTACAATTCATTATTATTATTATAATTATTATTATTATTATTATTATTATTATTATTATTATTATTATTATTATTATTATTATTATTATTATTATTATTATTATTATTATTATTATTATTATTATTATTATTATTATCATCTTGCGCGTGCACACACACACACACACACACACACACACACACACACACACACACACACACACACACACACACACACACACATATCTATATTATATATTCCGGTTTACGTCACGGACTCCCTTTTCTACCAAGGGCTAGGATGGTTGCAATTCTTACGAAGGACTTGTTTTGGCAGATGTAATCGTTACCCTGAGTGCATGCCCTTGCTAATCTCAGACCGTGACGGGGCGCGAACCCTCGACCTGACGCCTAAGAGTCGCGGACGCTACCGCTTGAGCCACGGTGACTACTCACACACACACACACACACACACACACACACACACACACGCACACACACACACACACACACACACACACACACACACACACACATAAACTCAGTTGTTAACATGGCACGGGGAAAAAAATGTAGGATTTTGATTATGGGAGATTTTAATCATAAAGAGATAGATTGGATAAATCTTGACCCACACAGTGGTGAGGACTCATTCGGGGCAAGATTCCTAGATTGCGTACAAGGGAATTTCCTACACCAACATGTAATGGAACCAACAAGGGCCAGGGGCGGGGATGAGCCATCACTACTTGATCTAGTGTTCACAGATAAATGTGTTGGATATTGAAAAAATTGAGTATGAACCACCAATTGGAAAGAGTGACCACTGTGTGTTGTTGATGGAGTATATAATTGAAGATATTCTTCCTGAGAGTAGAGGCACTGATGACATGAGGAGGAACTATCGGAAAGGAGATTACATCAAAATGAATGAGCTTTTTGCAGTTACTGACTGGAGAACCTTATTTTACAACAAATCTGTACAAGAAATGTATGACATCTTTTGTGAGAAATATGGGAAGATAGTAGACTGCTGCATACCTGTCACCAAAGTAGGTGTAATTCATGCCAGAGAGAAATGGTTCGATAATGGGTGTAAAAGAGCTAAGGAGTGGAGAGACAAATGCTGGAAAAGGTATAGGAGGAGAAAAAACATAAATGCCTGGCAAACCTACAAAAGAGCAAGAAATGACTACCTAAGTAAAAGGAGAGAGGCAGAGAGAGACTATGAGAGGGACATCACCAGGAAGGCTAAAGAAAATCCCAAGCTTTTCCACAGCTTTATCAGAGGAAAACTGAAGGTAAAAGAACAGGTTTTAAGGCTAAAGAGAGCGGATGGAAGCATCACTGAGACGGATGAAGAGATCTGCAAAGAATTGAACAAGGAGTTTCAGTCAGTATTTACAGTAGAAAATACCCCACCCCCTCAGATTGCAGTGATAGAAGCTCAAGGGCCGGTATTAGAGAACATCAACCTTACAGCCACAGAGGTATGCAAAGCGCTGATGGATTTAGATGTTCATAAAGCTACAGGTCCCGATGACATATCCCCTCATGTGCTTAAAAAATGCGCAAACACAATATCAGTGGCACTAAGTATCATATTTAAGGAGTCACTGGAGTCTGGGGAGATTCCAAGATGCTGGAAACAAGCAAATGTGATACCTATCTTCAAAAAGGGAAGGGGGGATACGGCTCTGAACTATAGACCAGTTTCCTTGACCAGCATAGTTTGCAAAGTTATGGAGAAACTACTAAGGAAACATATCTCTCTTCACTTGGAATCCTTCAACTTTTTGTCAGTGAGGCAACATGGCTTCAGAGAAGGTAGATCAACAGTAACAAACTTATTAGAATTTTATGATGAGGTAAGCCAAATCTTACAGGAAAGAGAGGGCTGGGCAGATTGCATATTCCTAGACTTCCAGAAAGCGTTTGACACTGTTCCACATGGGAGACTTATTAGGAAGCTGCAATCAATGGCTAGAATAGGTGGAAATGTTTTGGAATGGATAAAAACTTACTTAGAAGGAAGGGAACAGAGGGTTAGAGTAAGACACTCAGTGTCTGAATGGAGAAGAGTTAGTAGTGGAGTTCCACAGGGTTCAGTTTTAGGGCCACTTTTGTTCCTTGTATATGTAAATGACCTAACAGAGTCTGTAAATTCATTCATGAATATGTTTGCAGATGATGCAAAGATTGTGAAGAAAGTAAAAAACGAGAACAATGGTAGAGAACTTCAGGAGGATCTAAATAATCTGCATGAGTGGTCAGAAAAGTGGCTAATGAAATTCAATACTTCAAAATGTAAGGTAATGAGAATGGGTACAAGTGCAAGAAGGCCTAAGCTTGACTACTCGGTGGCTGGAGTACAACTTCAAGAGACAGAAAATGAGAGAGATCTAGGAGTAAACATACTGGCAGATTTGTCTCCAGAAATACATATAAATGGCATAGTAAGGGCAGCATATGCATTCTTATCAAATGTAAGGGTAGCCTTCAGGCACATGGACAAGGAAATGTTCAGAAATATTTATGTAACCTATGTGAGGCCAAAACTGGAATATGCAGCCCCCTTTTGGAATCATTACTTGAAAAAGC